>WNGW01000248.1:0-16146 GCA_011952105.1 Coreoperca whiteheadi
TGAGCATTTGTGAGCAGCAATATGGTTTCATGCCTAGACAGAGCACAACAGATGCAGTGTTTGCTTTGAGGATGCTGATGGAGAAGGTACAGAGAAGGTCACAGGGAGTTGCATTGTGTCTTTGTAGATTTAGAGAAAGCGTATGACAGGGTGCCGAGAGAGGAGCTGTGGTATTGCATGAGGAAGTCTGGAGTGGCAGAGAAGTATGTTAGAGTGGTGCAGGACATGTATGAGAGCTGTAAGACCGTGGTGAGGTGTGCTGTAGGGGCGACAGAGGAGTTCAAGGTGGAGGTGGGTCTGCATCAAGGATCGGCTCTGAGCCCCTTCTTGTTTGCTCTGGTGATGGACAGGCTGACAGATGAGGTTAGACAGGAATCTCCATGGACTATGATGTTTGCGGATGACATTGTGATTTGTAGTGAGAGCAGGGAGCAGGTGGAGGAGAATCTAGAGAGATGGAGGTCTGCTCTGGAAAACAGAGGAATGAAGCTTAGCCGCAGTAAGACAGAATACATGTGTGTCAATGAGAGGGACCCAGGTGGAACGGTGAGGTTACAGGGAGCAGAGGGGAAGAAGGTGCAGGACTTTAAGTACTTAGGGTCAACGGTTCAGAGCAATGGAGACTGTGGAAAAGAGGTGAAGAGGCGAGTGCAAGCAGGTTGGAACGGGTGGAGAAAAGTGTCAGGTGTGTTGTGTGATAAAAGAGTATCAGCAAGAATGAAAGGAAAGGTGTTCAAGACGGTGGTGAGAGCAGCGATGTTGTACAGCTTAGAGACAGTGGCACTGAAGAAAAGACAAGAGGCAGAGCTGGAGGTGGCAGAGCTTAAGATGTTGAGGTTCTCTTTGGGAGTGACGAGGACGGACAGAATCAGGAACGAGTCCATCAGAGGGACAGCTCATGTTAGATGTTTCGGAGATGAAGCCAGAGAGGCCAGATTGAGGTGGTTTGGACACGTTCAGAGGAGAGACTGTGAATATATTGGTAGAAGGATGCTGAGGTTGGAGCTGCCAGACAGGAGGTCTAGAGGAAGACCAAAGAGGAGATTTATGGATGTAGTGAGAGAGGACATGAAGTTAATTGGTGTGAGTGAAGAGGATGCAGAGGACAGGGTTAGATGGAGGCACATGATTCGCTGTGGCAACCCCTGAAAGGGAGCAGCCAAAAGGAAAAGAAGAGGACTAAATTCATGATTTTTCACTTTATGAATTGCCGGTCTCATCCACTCAGAAAGAATATTACGTTTAAGGTATAATTACTTGATGTTTTTGTTTGTGCTGAAAGACAGACCTCTATTCAGCTGTGAATGATGAAGAGTTGGACCATATTGTGAGTGAAATTCACAGAAGACATCCAAACACTGGCTACAAGCTAATGCGTGGTCATCTGAATGCAAGAGGTGTGCATGCTCCAAGTGAGTATAATAATATGGGCATTATTTACAATTATTTTTAATGCGGAGCTCCGCGCATTTGTAAGGTTAAGCAAGCCCGCTTGTGAAAAGACGTCGCCCCTGAGATGCAGAATGTATATTATAGAAGAGACACACATTTCAGGACCGCTGACTCGTATCATCAGAACAGATATATCCTGTGATTTTTAGCTTCCAATTTAATAGAGGTGGAACAATTACTGACAGTAATGTTCTCAGCATCCGGATGTGCCCTTCCCCCCACTTTAAAGGGTCTAATATAAACATAGAAAAGTGTGTGTCGTGTGTTCTGACGATGCAAGTCAACAGTGTAAAGTTTGAGCATGTGGGAGATTTTATATATTAATACAGGGACAATATCTGACAGTACAGTACATTTTGAGGCTGTGGTGGTTCTGTAATAGTAAAAGACATGATGTGTGTTAGACAGTAAACTATTTCCTCAATAAGTAGCTAGTCAGTGTGTGGTTATTCATTTTATTTTCCTCCCCTCAGTCTCAAGACTGCAAGAGTCTTTACGCAGAGTCGATGCAGAGGGAGTCTACATGAGACGTCTAAGGCTGCGTGTATTAAGACGACGGCAGTATTCTGATCCTGGCCCAAACTCTTTGTGGCATATAGATGGCAACCATAAGCTCATCAGGTCAGTGATATTAGCAGATAAACAATGCATCTTTCTAGATGTTTCATTGGAATTGTTTTACAATAAAGTTGTTCTTTTTCATGTGTTTACAATTGGCTGATAGGTGGAGACTTGTTGTCCATGGTGGGGTGGATGGATTCAGTCGTTTGGTGGTCTACCTGACTGTGGCTGGCAATAATAGAGCTCATACGGTCTTACAGAGCTTTATCGCTGCTGTTGAGCAGTATGGGCTGCCATCAAGGGTACGGTGTGATAAAGGGGGAGAGAATGCAGATGTGGCAGAATTCATGATCAGAAGCAGAGGTACCGACAGGAATTCACACATCACAGGCAGGAGTGTCCACAATCAGCGGTAAATAAAAATGATTGGCAACTAGGCTCACACAACAAACATACCAGTTAAATGTACTTCTTCACCATACGTCACGTAAATTAACAATTTGTCAATTTTATCCTAAACTCAGAATAGAGAGGATGTGGAGAGATGTTTATGAACATGTCCTGGACCTCTTCTATCAGATCTTCACTTCATTGGAAGATCAGGGAACGCTGAATCCAGACAATGAAGTCCATCTTTTCGCACTGCACCGGATCTTCCTTCCATTAATTCAGCAAAGCCTTAACTCCTTCCGAGATGCTTGGAACTTTCATGGTCTGAGGACTGACAGGAATCAGTCACCACAGCAACTCTGGAGAAGATACAGAGAGCAAGGACCTATGGAGGATCCTACTGAGGTTAAAGAATGATCAACTTTATACACTTTAACTGTCTGTTTTTCCAAAGGAATTATGGGACAAAATATTGTGCTTAATGTGCTACTTTGAATGAAACAGGGTATAGTCTCTGCAAAGTCTCCTGAGTTTTCAAAGATCAACCTCTGTGCTGTAGTTTCTATGGTGTATACTCTGCACAACTGTATTATTTTACAAAACTGAATTGAATAGGGAACATTTAATTTCTTACCAACTTGGTGACCAAAAATAACAATCTTAACTACCTTGTCTAATGACATGTCAAACTAGTTTTAAGTACAAGATTGATCATGCTTGTCCTCCATTCAGGTTCCTGAGGAGTATGGGATCGACTGGAACGGACCTCACAGTCTTCATGTAGGCACTGTGTCAGTCCCCGAGGTTCAGCTGGCCCGTGAGCTCTCAGATGAAGAGGTTGCCATTTTGCCAGCTCCAGGAGTTTCTGTAACTGATGCACTTAGATTATAAGTAGAGACTGTGCAAGTTTTATCAAGAATCATAGCAGACTGATGTCCAACCCATGCTTTTATTTAGCGTATTAGAACAAGCAAGGATAAACTGAAAAAGTTTGTTCGCGTGACCGGCTGTGAAAAGTGTGTTTAAAAACGTCAATGAAATTGACTCAAGCGAATCTATAGCCTCGGCAGGTGACGTCACCAGCGCACCTGAAGCCCGGGGATATAAGTAGATGAGCTCCAGCTGCCAGCCTTCTGGTCTTTTTGTTTTCAGACCGATTCTGTGTGGTGTGTGAACGGGAGCTGGAAGTCAAGTAAGGTGGCTTAGTTTTTCAACTGGCAGCAGGTAAGTAAACTCTACCAGTTGAAAATGGGCCAGCAGTCGGAGCGGTGCGTGTGTTTCCGCGCCCGATGGCAGACACAGACATACGCACATTGACTGCTTTGTGTGTGTGGAAGAGCACGCGTTCGCTGCATTGGGTGAGTGCCAGCAGTGTTTCCCCCGCGTGATCCCGAAGCGCTGTTGCCTCTTCGGTTCGCGCGTGGGATGTGTGGATTATGATCTCTTGGTCTGTGGACTTCTGATAATAAATCCGATGGGGCGCGTCACACATCTGCTTGCTCCGCCTTCCTTCCCGCACGTTACCTCTCCACCTCCGCCACCTTGGGTGTATCGGGGTGGGGGGGCAGCGGTCTCCAGCGACATGTTGTATGTCCCGTGTCTATCCTGCTTCTCCACAGGACGCGGGTTATTTAATATCCTCTCAACAGGAAGTGTTGAATCTATTACTACTACGAAGACAGGGACTCTGGCAGCGTGGACACTTCTGCCAGGTGTCTCTGCATGGGTGTTATTCATGAAAAATGGGTCCGGTGTATTCATTGTTCTCCATGTTTCAACGGCGTGGTCTCCACTTCCGTGGAGGTGAAGTTGGCTCATGTTCTGTCACTAGAGCTACAAACTCTTCTGAGTAAAGGGGCCAAAGATTCCCCTTCCAGAAGGAGAATTGGGCTTTCACAGGAGATGCTTCCTGGTTCCCTGGAAGGACGAGGGCCTACGTCCGGTCTTAGATATTTGGGGCTTGAACCTTTCGGTCACAGCACTCAAGCTCAAAGATGTTTACTGCCAGATGGTCGTGTCGCAAACCAACATTGTGATTGGTTCGTCACGTTTGATCTGAAGGATGCACGTGTACAAAATGCATGGATCAGCGCTGGCTCCATTGCGACTCCAGGGCCTCCGCATTTTGAGTTGCATACACGACTGGCTAATGTAGCAGTCTGTAGGGATGCCATGGTGGGTATCCCCCGTGGGGCAGGGCACGTATATCTGCTTACTCCGTCCCGTGACCCTCATAAACCTCTCTACCTCCGCCATCTTTGGTGTTTCGGGGGGGGGGGCAGCGGTTCACATATTGAATGCCCTGTGTGTAAATCCTGCCATTTCTCAGGACACGGGGTATTTAACATTCCCCCAACAGGAAGCGTTATGGCTAGCACCGAGATCAGTGGGCCTGGCAGCGTGGCCACTTCTGCCAGGCGTTTCTGCATGGGTGTTAAGCACAGTACGTTAGTATACGGGATCCAGCTACTCGTTGTCCTTCGAGTTTCAGCGGCATGGTCTCCACTTCCGTGAGACCGGAGGTGGCGCACGTACGGTCACAAGAGCTGCACACTCTTCTGAGAAAGGGGCCATAGACAGTGTTCCCCTTCCAGACAGAGAGTCAAGCTATTACAGTAAAAATGGTCGTGTTGGGTCTTCTGGCGTCAGCCTCCACGGTGATTCCTATGGGGCTGTTACACATGAGACCGTTTCAGTTGTGGCTCAGGGCCGGGGGATTTCATCCAAGGGCCAATCCTCGGAAGCTAATAAAAGTGACGCGCCGCAGGCTTCGAACACTAACTATGTGGTTCAGACCCCGGTTCTTTACCTTGGGTCCCACTCTCGGCGTACCATGTCGTCGCAACCTGCTAACGACGGACGCTTCCCTGACGGGCTGGGGTGCGGTCTTAAGTGGTCGTCCAGCCCAAGGGAAATGGGAGGATCATCAGCTCCAGTGGCACATCAATTGCCTGGAGTTGATGGCTGTATTTCTGGCCCTGAAATACTTTCTCCCCCAGTTGAGAGGTTGTCATGTACAAAGTCCGAGGGGGACAGTACAGCGACGGTCTCCTATATAATCGCTTGGGAGCAGACTTGTTGTTCAGAAAGACTTTATAGATGGGGGAGTGGAACTCCACCCAGAGATTCAGTCAAATATGGAGCAGATTGTACAGAGCGGAAGTGGACCTCTTCACCTCTTATCAGATAGCGCAATGTCTCCTCTACTTCTCCCTCACTTTCCCAGCTCCGCTGGGTCTGGATGCGATGGCTCATACATGGCCCGAGATGCGCCTGTATGCTTTCCCTCCAGGCGCTCTGCTCCCCAGAGGTTCTAGCCTAGGTTCGCCAACACGGAGCCGGCCTCTTATCGATAGCGCCTCGTTGGCTAAACAGACTACGGTTTTAGAGATAGCATATCTCCTCAAAGGCTTGCACCAGGGAGGTCTGTGCTCGCGCAATCTCCAGGATAGTGAGACAGATTTTCTCTTGGCCCAGGACAAGCTCTGGTCACTCGGGCCAGTGTACATTCCGGGGCAACTGCATGTGCGAGCAGGCTTGCTATCCAGACAGACTTTCAAGATGGGCAAGTGAAACTCCACCCAGAGATTGTCAATCAATATGGATCGGTTTCCACTGAACGGAAGTGGACCTCTTCGCCTCTTGTCAGATAGCGCAATGTCTCCTCTACTTCTCCCTCAGTTCCCCAGCTCCGCTGGGTCTGGATGTGATGGCTCATACATGGCCCGAGATGCGTCTGTATGCCTTCCCTATAGTCGCTCCGCTCCCTGGAGGTTCTAGCCAAGGTTTGCCAACACGTATCCAACCTCTTATTGATAGCGCCTCGTTGGCTGAACAGACTATGGTTTTCAGAGATCGCGCATCTCCTCAAAGGCGTGTACCAGGGAGCAGGCTTGGTCTCCAGACAGACTTTCAAGATGGGCGAGTGGGACTCCACCCAGAGATTGTCAGTCAATATGGATCAGTTTTCACTGAACGGAAGTGGACCTCTTTGCCTCTTGTCAGATAGCGCAATGTCTCCTCTACTTCTCCCTCAGTTCCCCAGCGCCGCTGGGTCTGGATACAATGGCTCATACATGGCCCATAATGCGCCTGTATGCCTCCCTCCAGTCGCTCTGCTCCTGGAAGTTCTAGCCGGGGTTCGCCAACAAGGGTCCGACACCTTTTAATGGCGCCTTGTTGGCCGAACGGAATATGGTTTTCGGAGTTAGTGTGTCTCCTCGAAGGCTCGCTGTGAGCGATTCCAGCGAGGAGGGACCTTCTGTCTCAGGCGGAGGTCACGATGTTCCATCCTGAGCCTGACCTGTGGAACTTTCATGTTGGACCCTATGGGCACTAGCTGAGAAGAACTGGGCTGTCGCCTGCAGTTATCGAAACCATTTTAAGTGCTAGGGTTTCCTCTACCAGGAAGCTGAATGCAGTAAGTGGAGTGTACTTGTCAGATGGATCAAGACACGTCAGGTGGATCCAGTCGACTGCCAGATTATGTCAGTTCTTGATATTCTGCAGAAGGACTTGCTCATGGGCGCTTGCCCCTCGACTCTCAGGGTTTATGTGGCCGCTCTCTCGGCTTGCCACGCCCCGGAGGATGGGGCGCCACTGGGGAGGCGTCCTTTGCTGGCCCGCTTTGTTGCAGGGCCAGGCGGTTGAGGCCTCCAGTCAGAACCAGGACTTCTTCATGGGACTTAGCCTTAGTGCTGGAGGGTCTGGTTGAGACCCCATTTGAACCTCTAGAGTCAGCGTCGGACAAGCTTCTGACTCTTAAGATGGTTTTCCTAATGGCAATAACTTCTCTGAGGAGAATCAGGAACATGCAGGCTCTGTCGGTTGTCATCACCCTGCTTAGACTTTGCCCCAGGTTGGGTGAAAGTTATCCTACATCCTCATCCTGACTATCTGCCTAAGATTCCTTTTTCGACTGCACATCCTGTCATTATGGAATCTTCTGCCCTCCAACGTTTGTGACGCCGGGGCAGGAGAGATTTCATAGACTGTGTCCAGTGTGTGCTCTCCGGGCTTATGTCCACAGCATTAGCCAGTGGCGTAGGTCGGAGCAGCTGTTTGTTTTTCATGGGGGCCATAACAGGGGTTCTGCCGCCACCAAGCAAAACATGTCACACTGGGTCAGGGATGCTATTGCTCTTGCCTATGAGGCGCGCGGTCAGGCTTCGCCGAGAGGCTTAAGAGCTCACTCCACCAGGGGGGTCGCTTCCTCTACTGCGGTAGCTAGGGGTGCCCCCTTACAGAGTGTCTGTGATGCGGCGGGCTGGTCCTCGCCACACATATTCATAAGTTTTTATAGTTTGGATGCTTCTTGACGTCGGCATCCTGAGCTACTGTCTGACGCCTCCTGCGCTTTGTGCACACCTACACATCGTAGGGGGTCTGGATACCATCAGCACGGCAGCGTGGGTATTCCGTTCCCAAATGCATACTGCATGCAGCATTGAGTGAAGCTTTTCAAAGGGAACTCTCGGGGTTACTTGACTGTAACCCTGTTCCCTGATAAAGGGGAACGAGATGCTGCACTGCAGTGCCATGCTGATGCTGCCCCAGGACCAATCTTCAAACAAAAGGGACCTGAAGGCTGGCAGCTGGAGCTCATCTACTTATAGCCCCGGGCTTCAGGTGCGCCGGTGACGTCACCTGCCAAGGCTATAGTTTCGCTTAAGTCAATTTCATTGACATTTTTAAACACACTTTTCACAGCCGGTCACGCGAAGACGTTCCCATATGCATACTGCATGCAGCATCTCGTTCCCCTTTATCAGGGAACAGGGTTACAGTCAAGTAACCCTGAGAGCTTTCCTTTTAAAAAAAAACCCAAAAACTTCCTGTCTCATTGTCCACAGAATGAATAACATGAATGCTGAAGTGTTTACATTGAAGGTGCAGAACTGTTTGGTTCAGTAAATGGATAAAAATATGTAAAATAAAACAAAAGTCAACTACTGCACAATGTGTTAATGTTTTCAGAGACACTGAACTCGTGTCAATTGACCTAACCTACTGAACAGTGCATGTAATGACATCTGTCTGGAAAAAACTCAAACAAGTCCAAATCCAGTCTGTGCACTATTTATGGCAGAGACAAGTGCTCTTTCAAAGTCCATGTAGGTTTGGAAATGAGCTGGCAGCTTTAGTGTTTCAAAGCATGTGGAGGATGTAGGAAGGGTTCCCCCAGAAATCTCCACTCTCAGTTCAGGAGGAAGCATCTCCCAGCCAACCCAGAATGTCAGCAGCTGGGCCAGGGAACCTGATGAAGCTAAGTCATAAAAAAAAAAATAATAATAATAATTTATCCACGAGACGGAAGCATTTGTAAAGAGAGCAATACATTAGCCAAATAAGGTGTTTATACCTGTTTCAATGAACATCCTAAGAAAGCCAGTGATGCGGCACGTGGACTCTACGTCAAAGTCTTCATCGTCACTGGCCATATGATTTTTTGTAGGAGCATCTTAAAGAACAGAAAAATTGTAGTTATTTTAAAGGGAAAACTTATTTTGGTGAAGGAATATGCAGATCACATTCTTGGTAAATGGAAAATACACGCAATTCAAACGAAGTCCCAAATAAAACTAAATTACTGACTTACCTCGGGTGTGAACTGCATTTCAGCCATTTTGGGGAAAAGAAGTGGGACAACATCTGGCCTAGATGTCAGCAGGGGCCATACCTTCACATCTTTCAGTCCCTTTCCCTGTTTAATTTGGCGCATGGTCCTCCCAACGACCTAAGAGACAGACCCGACCCATATTACAGCCCAAATCCTCAACACAAATTTTACCAATGTTGGCACAATATGTTCTTAAAAGCACAATGAAGTACTTTATAAAATCCATTCAAACTCTATTACAGAATATATCAACCCTTTACAAGAAATTTACACATAAAATAATGTATGCCGCTATTTAGATGTGTGTTTTCCCGGGATTTCCCTTAATTTTGCAAAAAATCACATTCTACCTGCATAACAAGTTAAATATATTGCTAGTTGTCCTGTATACAGTCCCAGTTTGCCTGAGATTTATAATATAGGGTGCTTCATGCACACTTGACAACACCGTTCTGCTTAAGACATAGCTAATGGATGAATGGGGAAAACCCACCTTTTCCATCTCTGCCAGTGCTAACATAACAAGCCAGGGTTCACAAAACTTATAATTTTAACTATATAATTTCAATAACTACAGCAATGAATGTTGTCACTTAACCAGCAGAAACTCACTGCATGGAGTAGAAGTTTGGTATGAAGCCATCTCCGATTTGTTTTGGTGACTGCCGGAAGATCCCAAGACATGGAAAGATCTGAAACTGTGTCTTTCTGTTCTGGTGTAAGTTCTTCTTGTTCAAGCTAGAATCGAGACCATATAAGTTATTATATTTGCCCAAACAATAATTTTTACAAGACAAAGTTTCTTTTATGATACATACCAGTTTTATGATGCTCCTGGTGTGCAGATCAGGGCAGTCTTCTGTAACAACAGTTGCCATTTCAGGGTCCCCATTGAACAGTACATGAATTACAGCAGGACTTAATCCTGTGACATGGGGACCGTTATGCAGAAAGCTGTGGGCCGACATCCTTCCTGCAACCTGGAAGAGGTTGCTTTCAATAAGTGCCTCTGATGCTGCTGGAACAAGATGGTCAGGTTCACCTTCAAATAGCAGTGTTCGGCCCATTCCTCCTGTAAAGTACCAAGAGAGCAGGGGATAAAGTCACAACAAGTAACCACTTAAATACATTTTTAAAAGTGCATCATATTAACCTTCAAAATAGTAAGAGACTTACCAAGGTCTGGACTGAATCCAAACTGGAGTTTGGATATCACTGTTGTCATGAAGTAGCGCATCACTCCCTCTCCGACAGCAACATCACCTGAAATAAAATACTGATAATAACACAGTGGACTAATACAGGTAGCTGGATTAGGTCACATTTAACAAGCAAGAAACGGATTCTCCCATTTAACAATTCCACACTTGAGTGGTATAAACTTTACTGATACATTTATTTCACAAACTTTATATTGCTTACCAACAAGAGTGCAATGAAGTGGACATGTCCATTCTTGCTGCTGTTTGTAGAATGAAAGAAGATCCCGTTCCCTGTCCTCTTCAGAGTCCCTCACATCCATCTTCATTCTGAGTGGTTTCCCTCTTTCATGTTCCTTTAGTAGCTCCTCTTTGAAAGCTTTGGCAGCTTCACCGGGTTCTTTAATAAGCTTCCATTCTAAACAAACAACAATAAAGTTATCTATTTCAGAGAACATGTGAGTTGGCATGTTACCTGCAGATACAGATATCGTCAGAGTTTACAGAAAAGGAGGAAGATTCTGTCCATGTCACTGACAAAACCTGTGACCAAACATCTTCAGAATCTGTCACAAAGCTGAGTTATTAATCTAAATACATTAACAGTTAGAATATATAACCTATAGCAACTCTATTGTGATGACACAAAGCAGTGTCTGCTTCGTTGTAATCCAACTGCTCGTTGACCATCACTGCTGGTACTACTGCACCCTCAGCTGATGCTCCAGGCCTCACTGGACTGTCACCGACTACAGCTGTCTCAGTATCATTTTGTTCACTTTGACCTCCCTCTTCTCTTTCTGATTCCTGCACAAAATTAAAATTATGGTCATATTCCCTTACTTGTGTCCACAACACTCTAAGAGAGACATTTTCCAAAATAAAAAAGAAGAATATGCTACCCTTACATTGCTTTAGGGGATACATACCCATTGCAGCTCACTCTGGGCCGCCTCATCTCCGAAAAGGGAACTTCCGTCTTACAAGTGATGCAGGGGATGACTGGACCAGAGGGAGGACGTGAGCTCTCCTAACAACAACAAAAAAAGGCTTTTAATTAATGACTAAAATTCACCAGTAAGCTTTGTTTTGATAACGTATTAACCCTTGTGCTCCCCTTGGTACATTTTATGTACTTTTCAATTTAAAATATTTAAATATTTTAAGAAAAAAACGATAATTTTGCCTGTGTTACTTATAGTGAGACAAAACTTTCAAAAGGTTTTCCGTTTTTTTATCAAATTTAAAATTTCCAGTGCTCCATTCCATGCTGTTTTATTGAGGTCTTTTTCTGTAGCGTTTCTGACTATTGCTTGGCAATAGAACTCATGATATTCATGATGATTCATCTTTTGTGTTTTATCATTTAAAATATGAGTTCATATTCCCAAAATGGCATTAATGGGTTATTTTTTTATAAACTGACACTGCTCAAAAAATGATAATGCATTAAAAATCAATGTTGTTATCCATTAATGACATATCCAAGGGTGTAATAATCCCCCCTAAAAAAATCCAGTGTGCACTTACTGTATAGAAAATATCATTTTGTGTTTTTATCATCAGGCATTAAAGAGTTAAAATTATGTAAGAAATACATGTGCATTTGATCGTTATGATTAGGACTGAAGTTGGTCAAAAGATTTAATGCAGTGAAAGTGAAAAATATATTTTTAGAAAAAAGTTTTTGCACCAAAGGTATTAACTGTTCTTTTTATTTGAAGGGAGCATAAGTGTTAAACTAGGTACTAGGTAAATGTATGTAGTCCTACACAAGCTAAGGGTAGATCCTGCTGAAGTGGCCTTATGTAGATTGTAGCTTGTCCAATCATCGTCGACGGATCCTTCAGATAGCCAATTGTGTATCCAGTGCTGGGACACTGAATCAAGGCCAGATGTCAACTGCGTGTAGATCCAACAATTTTTAACAATTCGAAGCCTCCCCCTTCTTGGAGCTTTGGAAACACTTCCATCGATTTATTTGTTACGACCATGGGATCATTTTTATTCCCTGGAGAAAAAAATAAAAATAAATCACTACTCATATTGACTCCCTGTGATAACTAGGCATATTATTCACACTATAAAAAGCAATTAAGTTTGAGTCAAATATGGACATTTATATACATTTAACAATATTTATGACTATAAAAAGATATACAAACTTTTTTGGGTTTTGGTAAATGCCTAGTTTAGCACTGACCTGAAAATGTCACTTTTTGCTCTCCAAGTCCTGAAGAAAGAAGGTCCGCTCTAAACGATACGCTTGGGACTACATTCGCCTTGTGGTCAGCCAAACAACAGACAGTATGTGTATAGCTTCTTCGGCTAATTTGGACTTGAGCTGGTCTTCCCGTTCTACGGCGCAAAGAGCCTTTCAACCTCGGCTGCAACAAAGATACAGATAAACGTCACCGCTCAATGCCTCAACTTCTACCTGGGGATGCTCAAGGCAGCTTGAGTATAAAACTAGTTTTATACTCCACCATTAACAATGAACGTATTACACATTAAGCATATTGAGCCTACCGCCTCCGAAAACATTAGATCGAATTTAACCCACACCTTTGTCCCGAGTCATTCATTAGTGAGAAAGGGCACCGGCAGCCGTTGAGACATTAATTAAGAAAACCTTGCAGATGAATGCTGAAATCATGTAATGGAAATGCTACTTCCAACGCGTTAAAGACAACACTGATGACTGATTTATGAAATCAGCCCGTACGACTGCATGCCGCCGGGGGCTTCATCTCCTCAACCAGCAGTGCCGTCGGCGGAGGAAGCTGAAGACACAACAGCGACGCCACATGGGCCGGAGCAGGAGCTATCTATCGTCGCACTGGTGCCGCCCACAAACCCCCGCAGGCCTGATGCTGATCAGCCGGGCGGTCTGTTCATAGACAGCGTCAAATCAGTGGTGATGCACCTGTTGAACACTGTGATTTACGCTTATTGGAAGGAGATCTGCGACGGCTGTCAGATTAATCACCCCAGTCAGAAGCATCACGAGTGTCTGACGGTGCTCCCGAACCCTTCTCTGAGGTTCACTTTGACCAACTTCTGAAGAGATTGTGGACCGGCAGATTTCTACCCGCTATTCGCCGTTTCCTGGGGCTGCAATACATCGAGGCCGACCGCAAACGTACCCGAGGTGTCGCAGAGACTGTTTCACACGAGTTGAAGGCCTCTGACAACTTCCTGGATGAAATCAAAAGTGTGCATGACGCACTGATTCAAAGTGAGTCATATTCGTGATGCCTGCACCTATTGGTCAGGCGCGTCTGTCTGGATATTTATAGTATCTGGGCGGGGGGGTAACAAACCTCATTTGTTTAGCTTTTGTTTTTATTCTATTATTTTTTATATTATATAACTATCCTTTTTAAAAAGAGGACGTCATGGGGAACTGTTTGAGATGCCTGTTTAACCTACAGGAGCCAGCAGACCCTAGGAGTGCTGATGATGAGACAAAGTATAAATGCTACAGTCGTGTCAAACCGGCTGATGTTTGTAGATGAGAAAAAATAATGACTGTAGTAAGAGAGCAGCCAGACGCCCAGGATAGGGAAGAGATTGTACAGACAACTGTAACATTAATGTTGGCTCAGAACTCTGTACACGAGACTTTCTATGCTGTAATAGTGTCTACAACAAATGGTTTTAAAGGTGTGAAGGTGCAACATCTATTAGCCCTGTATACACTGATTGTAGATGTGATGACTTTGTGTGTTCAAGAACAGAAATGCCGTGACAACTTGTCAATGTTGCAAAAGATACACGTTTTCATAAACAGTAAAACAGACCCTGCGTTGGCAGAAACACAGCATCTGTTAAAACATTTGTAACTGATGTGTGGGTGGGAAGTAACAACTATGATGCTGTTACCATGGTTTCATTCTTGATTATGGAGAGCACACTGCAAAAAATGTACTACGACCCATCACACCCCGGGGGTTTAGGGAGTGCGTGCAAACGCCGCAAGGCTGTTGGTGAATGCACAGGAGTGTCCCCATCACTGTCTGAGGTTAAAGGATTTTTACTGAAGCAAGATGTGTACACCGTGCACGCCCAAGCTGCTAAACCCTTCCCCAGGAACAGAGTATTGCTAAGCGGAGGGAGCCATAAAGACGGAGATCGGTCGCTACACTAGTTTCTGGTGGAGGCTCACCATGCAACCCATCCTCTTCCTTTTCTTCATGGATGTTGAGTCCGGCGCTCAGACCACGCTCCACTGTGCCCTGGAGCAAGGCATCGAGCACCTCAGCGGACACTACTTCTCCCACTGCGCGCCGCTGATGAACATCGAGTCGAAGGCGAGAGACGACGCCACGGCCAAGAAGCTGTGGGAGCTCAGCGAGAGTTTCTGCGGTCTGTCCTAAACCCAAACCTGAAACCTGAAATCTGAAATCTGAGATCTGAGGTTTTAATAAGGTCAGAAGTAAAGTTGGTGGACTTTGCAATTATTATTATTTTGACACCAAACAATGAGGAAGTAACGCTAATGTCAACAAAACACAAGAGATAAAGTGGCATTTAAGTGAAAAATTAAAATGCTTTTTAAATGCACGGGTCTACAGAATAAAGTTTGGATTGTTTTCTTATGTCTCGTGATTTTATTCCTCTCTTTGTCGTTATTACTTCAGAATCAGGTTTGTTGGCCAGGTGTGTGTGCACAGACAAGGAATGTGAGGAGGGGACGTACGTTTAGTAGACACAAGTGTGGCAATACCAAACAGTAACATGTGCAAACAGGACGACCGTTAGTGCACATGGTGCTGAGATAAATGTGATCACTGTAACAGGTAGCTTCTGCACATGAGGTAGGTGGATATGACAGAATATATCTAGTAAGTACGGCGTGAGGAGGTTTTAAAAGGAGGAGGTGGAACAGGTTGTGTGCAGGGCGTGGCGGATCTGAAGTGATGGTTCCTGACTCCGGACGTGTCTAAGTCCTGGATGGAGGGCAGGTGCTCTGCAGTCCTGACTGTCCGCTGTCTTCTGTTCCCGTCCTGTTTGGTGGCCGATCCAAACCAGCCCGTGATGGAAGTGCAGAGAACAGACTGGAGTATTGCAGAGTAGAACTGGACCAGCAGCTCCTGAGGCAGGTGGAACTTCCTGAGCTGGAACAGGAAGTTCATCCTCTGCTGGGCCTTTGTGATGACGGTGTTGATGTTGGACGCCCACTTTAGGTCCTGGGAGGTCGTGGATCCCAGAAACCTCAAGGCTTCCACAGCAGACACTGTTGTTCAGTATGGTGATGGGGGGCTGCGTTGGGGGGCTCCTCCTGAAGTCCACTGTCGTCTCCACAGTTCTGAGCGTGTTCAGCTCCAGCTTGTTCTGGCCGCACCAGAGGTCCAGCTGTTCAACCTCCCGGCTGTATGCAGACTCGTCCTGGATGAGGAAGATGATCGTTGTGTCGTCTGCAAACTTCAGGAGTTTGACAGACGGGTCTCCTGAGGTGCAGTCGTTGGTGTAAAGGGGGAAGAGCAGTGGGGAGAGCACACACCCCTGGGGGGGGCCCAGTGCTGATTGTCCAGGTGCTGGATATGATGTTCCCCAGCCTCACCTGCTGCCTCCGGTCTGTCAGGATGTTTGCGATCCACTGACAGGTGGGCGCTGGAACAGAGAGCTGGGTCCGTTTTTTTATGTAGGATGTTCGGGATGATGGTGTTGAACGCCGAGCTGCAGTCCACAAACAGGATCCTTGCGTATGCGTTAATCCTGTGAATTAAATGCCTACGTTCCCTTCGCCCTGACATCTGTAGTCATGACGTCCTTGGAATTTGTTTTGTGTAAAGCACTTTATAACTTTGGTTTTGAAACGTGCTATACAAATAAACTTTAGTCAAGTCAAGTCAAGTCTGCTTTATTGTCAGTTCTTCCACATGTACATTACATACATACAGAGAATCGAAATTGCGTTAC
>WNGW01000250.1:0-15939 GCA_011952105.1 Coreoperca whiteheadi
GGTGCTCCACATAAGATTGTTCATTAGACCAGGATGTCACTTCAGTATCAAAGTTGAATAATGTAATTAAGGCAACATCTTCAGGTTACAAGTTTAGATATTCTGAAAATTAGAATTGAAAACCTGTACAGTACATGAAAAGTCTATGGTACCTGGCTTGTATTGTTCTTTAAATTGTGAAGAATATAGTGTGAATAATGAATAAAGTGTAAATAAATCATGAATTAAGTGTGAAAATCCTCATGCATGCCTGATCCATCTCTGGCATGCATCTATTGTTATGTCATGGCAGGCTTCTTCCATGGCCTGGAGGAGGTGAACTTGGACATAAGGTTCTCAGTCATAGACTTTCCACCGCCATGCCGAAAAAACCTCCTCTATCGGGTTTAGAAAGTGAGAGTATGCAGGCAGAAAGATGTTTGAAAACCTTGGGCTATTGGTAAACCAGTCACGAACAAGAGCTGCACGATGGAAGCTGACGTTATCCCAAACAACAACGTAGTGAGGCTGCTCTGGCTGTGCTGCTTCCCTGAGGTCCAGCTGGAACAAGAAAAGCAAGGAGAAGCATAGTCTTTTAGGGTCCTAGAATGGCATGGCGGTAGAGTACCCCTCGGTGTCTTATGGCTGCGCACATAGTGACATTCCCTCCGCGCTGACCAGGGACATTTACTATTGCCCGTTGACCTATTATGTTCCTCCCCCTTCTCCTTCTTTTGGTCAAGTTGGAACCAGCCTCATCCACAAAGATGATTTAATGGGGAACAGGCCGGCCTTCAATTTCAAAGATTCTCTGCAAAACAGGAAATACAGTAGAGTAAATCACTTCCCTGAGTTCAAGAGGGCACAAATGGCTGCATAAACTGCTATACTGTGATGGTACACAGTACTCCATACAATATCAAAACTCATACCTGAACATATTCCACTCGTTGGTCTTTAACTCTGCCAGAGAGACGCGGTACGCCTGTTTCATCCGAAACCGGTGCTTTCGGAGGATGCGATCAATTGTGGAGAGGCTGATGGAGTTTATCCCTCGAAAATGATGATTAACCTCAATCACTCTCCTTTGAATTTCTTGCGGGCGAAGCAGATTATTGGCAATGGCCATGTTTACAAGCTCCCTCTCTTGCTCCTCTGACAAAAGCCTTAGCCTGCCTCCACCAGGTGGTCGTCTCTGTGTCCTACAAAAATAGAAGCAATCATTACTGTAACTGTCACACATCATTTTTTATGGGAAAAATAGAAACATACTAAAACTCTCTGTATGCAAGGCAATTTTATGCATTTCTTTATTACAGTAGCATTATGTGCAAAAGTGTATGTGTTGTCACAGCACAGAGTACAGCAGTAAAAAGTTACTGTACAGAGCAGTCTTACTATATGTACACCTACCTGTTTTCTCTCCTGCAGAGACTGATACACTTCACTGAGGACACACACACACACACTAATAGACAGACAGTTTAATCAAGTCCATTAAATATTTCACCATTGTTGCTTTTACAGTTTTTTTCAATTGTTTACACGCAATTTTGAAAACAGAGTTCTTTTTGTCAAAATATAATCACAATTATCCAAACACCACAATCAATTAGCAAAATTCCTAGATTGTTTGCAAAATGACACACTTCAGTCAAAACATATACACATATTTGTGAAAATGCTATTTGTTTTCATTTAACCAACACATTCATCAATGATCATACACTATTGCAGCCAGTTTCACACTGCTGTGATAAATAAACACATTTGTAAAAAAAAAAAAATAAATAAATTTTTGGCCAGACATTCTTACTGTATGTAAGAGATAATTTAGGTGACAAAAAAATTGTGAGAAACTCACAACATTATTATTTATGATTTGTTTTGAGATATAAGGAAAATGTAGACAAATACTGTAGGCCTATTATAACCTTACCAAGCACTCCACAACACTTGATGCTGCAGACTGAATATTTCAAGTATTTATTTCAATATTTACAGTATTTCTTACCATAATCAGTTACAGTAATCAACCAACAATGATATCAATTACTGTAAACAAATAAAATCTATAGACAAATAAAAATTACTGCATGGGGAAGGTATAAAACTTCAAAATCAGGGTGATCATGGAACCAGTTCTGGACCAGAGCAGCCCGATGAAATGAGACATTGTCCCAAACGACAATGTACCACATCTGGTCCACTTGGTGTGATGCTGTGACAATCTCATGCAATCGGTCAAGAAATGCAAGTATCAGATATGCATTATAGGGTCCCAGATTTGCATGGTGGTGGAGGACCCCATTTTGTGTGATAGCAGCGCAAAGGGTTATGTTACCCCCTCGCTGCCCTGGCACATTGGTGATTGCCCTGTGCCCAATTACATTTCTCCCTCTTCTTCTTGTTTTTGCAAGGTTTAATCTAGCCTCATCCACATATATAAATTCATGTTGAATTTCAGCAGCATCCATTTGCAAGACTCTCTGAAACACATTAAAGAAAACAGGATGCTATTCAATATCTATAGCACAGTATTTTTTTTGTGACAGAACATTATGAGCAGTGCATGATACCACACCATAGTCAGATAAACAATGCATACCTCCACATACTCATTGCGCAGATGTTTCACTCTCTCTGAATTTCTGTCAAATGGTACCCGATACAGTTGCTTCATGTATATTTGATTTTTCTTTAGGATTCGACTTAATGTTGACAGAGAGACTCGTTGGATGTTATTGAAAATATTGTCATCATTGATGATATTGGCTTGGATTTCTCGTAGCCTGATACAATTATTGGCCAAAACCATGTTCACAATGGCAGCCTCTTGTGCACGACTAAACATAGGGCCCCTTCCACCTTGGTGTCTTTGACCCTCAATCCTATGTAAAAAAAAAAAAGAAGATAAAAATAAATAAATAAATATATATGTGCAGCCTACTGTCAAATGTCACAGTAAAAAATATTGATTATACAAGCTTCAGTTTCAATATATACTGTGTGGTTAGCTTACCTGTTTTCTCGATGAAATGTCCGAATTACTGACGCAACAGTATTTCTGCTGAGATTTGGTTGAACTCTTTGTCCAGCTTCCATCAGTGTCACTCCATGGTTCATAACATGGTCAATAAGTGTTGCACGGATTTCTCAAGTCAAATTTGGTCCTCGTCTTCTTTCTTCAGGTTCTATCACCTCTTCAAGTCCTTCTCTACCTCTTCCTCTACCTAGGTGTCTTCTTCTACCTCCTTCTCCTCTTCCTCTACCTTCTTCTCCTCTACCTATGCCTCTTCCTCTACCTCCTTCTCCTCTACCTATGCCTCTTCCTCTACCTTCTTCTCCTCTACCTATGCCTCTTCCTCTACCTCCTTCTCCTCTTCCTCTACCTCTACCTATGCCTCTTCCTCTACCTCCTTCTCCCTTCCTCTTCCTCTACCTCTACCTATGCCTCTTCCTCTACCTCCTTCTCCTCTTCCTCTACCTTCTTCTCCTCTACCTATGCCTCTTCCTCTACCTCCTTCTCCTCTTCCTCTACCTCTACCGCCTTCATCTCCTCTTTGAGCTCCCCCTCTCATTCTCACTCTTCTTCTTCTTCTAACTCCTTCCATTTTTGTTGAAGACAGGTGAACTCACCTGCTGCCTTTTATAGCACACCTGAGTGCTGCGTTTTCAAATTAGCACGTGTGCTTCCACACCTGGTAGATGTGTTTATCCAATTCGTTCATTAGTGTGGTAATTGGCAATCCGGTGCTTTGTAATTACAAGGAAGTAACCTCACAATCCTTATCTGTGTCTAAGGTGTGAAAATGTGTGTAGAGTTTTACAAATCACTGTGTGTAATGTTTTGCAAAAAGGGTGAAGCAGACATTTTTGCTTGTGTGGAAATTTTAATTTTAGTGTGTAAACAGTCAGTCAGTCATTTTCTAAAGGGTGAAGCAGACATTTTTGCTTGTGTGGAAATTTTAATTTTAGTGTGTAAACAGTCAGTCAGTCATTTTCTACCGCTTGTTCCCGTTCGGGGTCACGGGTGACTGGAGCCTATCCCAGTGGCTTCGGGCCTTAGGCGGGGTACACCCTGGACAGTGGCCAACTCATCGCAGGGCTGACACATAGACATCCTCATTCATCCTCTAGGGACAATTTTAGAGTCACCAATTAACCTAATGCATGTCTTTGGACGGTGGGAGGAAACCGGAGAACCCGGAGAAGGGGAGGACATGCAGACTCAACCCGGGGAGGTCGTGGTCTGGTCCGGGATTCGAACCCACGATCTCCTTATTGGGAGGCAGGAGCGCTAACCGCTTTGCCACCGTGCACCCCCAGTGTGTAAACAATCGTAAAAAACTGTAAGAACCAGTGAACATGTGTCAAAACAAGTTCTATGACAAAAAAATGATCTTGTAGGAAACCAAATGACTTTCTCCATTTCAGCTTCTCACCATTCCTTAATATCTCATTATTATCCCATGTTCTTATCTGACTTTCCAAATAATGAAATGAAGCCGAACTGGGACATCTAATGAGAAAAGTCTTGGTCATGAGTCATGACCATTTACCTAAGCTTTACATTGGATCACAGCATTTTGAAATGTATCTTCTTAAATAAAAATATGAGACACAAATCAGCATCAGAAACCTTCATTATCAAAATATGATTTTAGAAATAGAAATGCATGTTATGTAAAGTATATCTTAATATTAACTGGAATCAGTTAAAAGACATTAGTGACCTCTTTGATAAAACTTTTGTGTGTTTGGACACACTTTCCCATTTACTTGAATGAGAATGTGTGTCCAAACTTTTGACTGGTACTGTACATATATAACTAAAACTGTATAGATATAAAACAATTGCATGTACACATTTACGTCTACTTGCAATTAAAAACTGAACAAATACATTAAGATTAAAAGCTCATTCTTGACTTTTGAAACAGCAAAAGAATCTCTGCAAAAACTTCATCTTTTAGGTGTTGTGGAGCATTCAAACATATCCCATGATCTTCCAGAAACCGATGGAGTCGCTCAGTTGTCATGGTAATGTAGATTGTTAAATTCCCATTCCTATGAGCAGGCCCTGGTAGATAGAAGATCAGAGGCTACTGACACAACTAGATCTACATATATAACTATAACTGTATATATATATATATATATATATAAAGCATATGCAAAAACACATTTTCTCCTACATGCAAATCAAAAATCAGTTAATTCTTGACCTTGGAAACAGCAAAACGGCAAAACTTCCATCCACTGTTTTCAAGCCTTCTATCTTATCACATGATCTTCTTCAGCGGATGGAGTCACGCCCAGTTGTCATTAAATAATGGAGACGTTCCCGATCCTCTGAGCAGTTTTTATGGCTTCTTGTCCACGCTGGATTCAAAGTATTCCATGACAGCTGGGTGAACTCCGTCTGCTGAAGAAGATCATGTAATTTGGTCCAAAGCTCCAGAACAGCTACTGAATGGACCTTGTTCTGAAATGGTTTTGATTCTGGAGTGTGAACTCTCAGTCTCAACCTTTAAGTCAACATAGAAGAGAAGTTTTTAAAGTGCAGCATGGAGACCTTCAGAGAACTCACATTACTGCTCACAGCTGTTACTACAGGGACTTGAGACAAAGAAATCTGTTCGACTGTAACTGATGACGACTTCCATGTCTTCTGGCTCTGCCCACATGTCCAAAACCTTCTGGTTGCAAGCTACCTGAGATCCTCTGCCTCAGCATCCCCTCATGATTCATCATGGCTTTACTTGGTGAAATCTACATGTTACACCTAAACCTGTCAAACAGCATCAATATATCAATATCATTAATCATTGTCAAAAAAGACCATATTTCTAACTGGAAAAACAGAACAAAACCTTCTACAAATCACAGGGTCAGTTCAGTGTAAGACCATCCAATCAACATCCTCTACATGGTCCTCTAAATATGTAAATATGTAGAGCACTGCTCTCAGCCCTGAGGGGGAAACACCCTGATATGTCGAGGACAGCTGCAGTCCACTGACTCTGTGTGTTTGCATATGTGTCCTGCCTCTCTGCTCCCAGCTGTTAAGAGGCCAGTGTTGATCAGTGGCTGTCCAGACCTTTCTGAGCCACTGAAACGCCGGCAGCACAATGATGATGCCATTGACTCTACTGCTGGCCACCCTGGGGCTCCTTGTTCAGGGTGAGACTCTCTGCTGAAGACTTTGCTTCAGGATGCAACCAGGTTCACCACAGTGATGTTCTGCTGTGATGGAGAAACACTGAAACAAGCAGCATTTAGCTTCTTCCATCTGTTCTCCATGTTAAAGAAATGAGCCTCTTCTGTTTGGATGTTGATCATCTTTCTCCAGACTGGATTTGTCTCAATAACCCTTCTCCTCTTTTCATGTTTTCCAGGTTCATCAGGACAAATCATCCTGACTCAGTCTCCTGGATCTCAGTCTGTTGCTCCAGGACAGACTGTCTCTCTCAGATGTAAAGCCAGTAGACTTATAAGTGATGACATTAACTGGTACCTTCAAAAAACTGGAGAAGCTCCTAAACTCCTCATTTATGATACTACAGAACGTCAGTCTGGAGTTTCAGATCGTTTCAGTGCAACAGCACATCAGACTGACTTCACTCTGACCATCAGTGGAGTCCAGACTGAAGATACAGGAGTTTATTATTGTCAGCAGCATAACAGCTTCCCGGTCACACAGTGATACAACGTCGTACAAAAACCTCCCTCAGCTGGAGGAACTGATCTGAATCAACAGCTGCACAGAAACTAAAATACAACATTCTGCATGAATTAAATATACTTAACAATTACATGTAATTGTAACATTTTACACTAACAATACTACGTTTATTAAAATGTATTATATTTCTATTGACCAAGTTTTTAGGGAAGGTTTACATTTATTTTAAATTTCGTTTCAGTCCACCACAGGCAGAGTATGATGTCAACTCAACAGACAGGTTACAGATGAAAATAAATCAGGACTTTTTTCTTTCTAATTATTTTATTAGTGTTTTGTGAGATTATTCTTCCAATATATCCAACAAACAAGCAGTGTTGAACTGGTTCACTTTATAATAAATAATGTATAATTTAAATTATATAGTTAAGAAATCACATCCTGATATTCCCTTTAAGGATG
Organism: Coreoperca whiteheadi; assembly: GCA_011952105.1. Taxonomy (NCBI): domain Eukaryota; kingdom Metazoa; phylum Chordata; class Actinopteri; order Centrarchiformes; family Sinipercidae; genus Coreoperca; species Coreoperca whiteheadi. The sequence continues at coordinate 7,130 of WNGW01000250.1, forward strand.
CTGACTGTTTTCTTCATTGCTGCAAATTCAAACTCATTTCAAGTAAACAACAAAGAATGTTAATCCAGTTAGTAAACAGTAACCCATTAGTTGTCTCTCCTTTTGTCATATTTATTTCTTTGGCATTTGTGCTTCAGTTTTTGCAAAAAAACTTCAATGTGAATTTTTAAAAATCAAAATTTAAGTTAGTATTTTTGAGATTGCATATTATGTCATATCTCTTTACGCTGATGATGTGATTTGTATTTTTCAAATGCTTTAAAACTACATTCAGACTGTTGATGATGATGTCCACCTTCCAGGCCAGACTCCAGTCTGAGGGGAAGCCCTTGTTGGCCAGGCACATGAGCGTGGCCTTCCCCTGCTGCAGCTCCTCGCTGGAGGGGGGCAGCACCGTCAGGGTGGGGACGACTCGACCCACTGCAGAGAGAGAGAGATTAATAAAGTTTATATGAGGTGAACTAATCTCCATCCTGTTGGTGGCAGCAGAGGAGGCTACTAGTTCTGTTGGTCTTCCTCACATTGAATGAAACTGGTCTTAAACGTTTCACTTCCCTCTCTGAGCTCAGTAACCATGGCAACAGACAGGCCTCACTGCTGAACCATGGCAACAGACAGGTTTCAGTACTAAAGCTTAAAGTTAAAACTGGCACACTTTCACTCGGGTGCATATTCTTCATATTCTGAGTTTTATATCGCAAGAAAATTACACATAAGAGGAAGACTGTGAGGGTTTTTATTGGTTCAACTATCTTAAATATTTCTTGTCTCAGTCCAAAACCTCATAAATTATGATATGTGTTTGTTCTCTTCATGTAAGCAGGAATCATCACTGAACAGTCAGGCTACATTACTGAAACATTCAACTGAATATTGTTAACTACAGAACTACTTTTAAAACTGATAAAAATCTCTCAATTAATGGAGTAATACCCATGCACCTTATCACTGAACACTGAGGTAAAAATTATTGGCAGAGTTCTTGTGCCAAAGTATGAAAACTTAAACTTAAAATGTCTCCAACATACAGAGTAATGCAAAGTAGTTTTCTACAATGAGTGAACAAGAATTTACATTGGATTGGATTTTAGTCTGTAAAGCCTTCAAGAATCACTGCAAATACATCAAATTTCAAATATTAGACTCAATAATCAAACAAGTATTGACCCATTCATAAACAGCATGATCAGAGTAATCCAAGTCCCTGCTGGAGTCAGTCAGAGCATTTCCATAGAGAGCCACTTTGCATCAGCAGCACCATGCTCCAGTGCTCTGGGAGAGTTTATAGTCCTGAGAGTTGAACACTGGATGACTGACAGCTGTCCTTCATGACAACAGAAGCCACAGAAATCGTCCTCATCAAAAACATGACTTTGACCTCCGTCCTCATCTGGACTCTCCTCTGCTGCTGCTTCACAGGTAAAGTCCAGAGAATCCAACTATGAATCCAGAGAATCCTCTCCTCTATGAACATCTGTCCCTCTGAAATGAAGCCGACAAAACCATGACGCTGCTTTCTGTCTTTGTCTCTGTCTCCTCAGAGTCCAGAGGCCAGGTCACAGTGACTCAGCCTGGAGCATTGAGCTCTGCTGTGGGAGGCTCGGTCTCCATCACATGTAGGACCAGTCAGGATGTTCATTATAGCAGCCCATACCACTATTTAGCCTGGTACCAACAGAGAGATGGACAAACTCCTAAACTCCTCATTTACTTAGCTAGCACTCGAGCATCAGGGATCCCAGGTCGTTTTACAGGCAGTGGATCAAACTCTGACTTCACTCTGACCATCAATGGAGTCCAGGCTGAAGATGCAGCAGTTTACTACTGTCAGAGTCTTCATAAGATCAACAGTCAGTGGTTGTTCACACAGTGCAAAAGCGTCGTACAAAAACCTCCCTCAGTCAGACTGAACAGAAACTGAACTGACTGCTGCAGCTGGAAGCTCCTGCAGAGACTGATACACTTCACTGAGGACACACACACACACACACACACACACACACAGAAACAGACAGAAAATGTATTAATGCGTATTAAATATGTCACCATTGTTGCTTTTAACCACCAATGAAACATTTATCAAAACAAGTTCTATGACAGTAAATGATCTTGGTGTAAATCAAATGACTTTCCTCATCACAGCTTCTCACCATCTGTTCATATCCCTTTATAATCCCATGTATTTGATTTGCAAATTATACAAGAGAAATCAACCTGGGACAGTTAATGAGATCAGGCTTGGTCTTGACCTTTGACCAAAGCTTCATACTGATCACTGATTATACATACCAGCACCAGAAACCTTCATGATCAAAACTGGCCCAAACAAAACCTGTACTTCTCTTAAATCACAGAACACGCTGCCTAGTAAACCTTTGCCGCCCTATGTCTTCTTTAGTGGGCAAGGCCTACATGGCGGCGGGTCAGGCGGGTGCGTGTCTGCACACCATGGCGGTTTTGCAGGCGTACCAGGCCGACCTGCTGGGGCACCTTGATCTCAGTGGGGCCCTCACATCCGAAGATGTGAGTGAGCTTCGCCGATTTGTCGCTGCAGTCACGAAGTAGACGGCCAGAGCTGTTGGCCACTCCATGGCCCTGTTGGTGGCGGCAGAGCGTCACCTCTGGTTGAACCTGTCGGGCATCCGAGATAGGAACAGAGCCTTTCTGTTGGATGCCCTGCTCTCGCCTCCAGGCCTCTTCGGGGAGGCCGTCGGCTCGGTAGTCCAGCGTTTTAGGGAGGTGCAGCAACAGGCGGTTCATCCCTTGTTGCCAGAGGTCGCGGGGCATTTGGGGATCCTGACGGGTGTGTCGGGCCACGGAGGGTGTCCCCCCAAGGGGTCAAGCGGATAGCTGCTCCCCCACGGATGCCTCGGGAACTCGATCTCCTGACCCCTCCGCCAACAGCGCTTCGGGGCAGGGCGAGTTTCATGGAACCCACGCCTCCAGACCTGCACGGAGGTGCAGTAGTCGGGTGGGGTTCGAGTCTTCAACAGAGGCCTGTAGACGTCTCATACCGGTGGTTTCCGTTGGCTTCACACTCGGACAGGCATCCCTCCAGCATGGCTTGGTTGGGACAGCGTTCCCCATGGCGTCAGCCCACACAGCCTTAAGTTCCCTTGAAAGGGAAAATCTCAGGTTACGTGTGTAACCATGGTTCCCTGAAAGGGGAACGAGATACTTAGTGTCTTTGCCATACTTCTGGCATGCCTGTGAGTGGCTTGCTTCGGTCGATCAGAAGTCTGACGAGAACGGTGAAGCCGGCTCCCTTCATAACTTCTGGTTCCACCGGCGTGTGTCACATGTTGACGTGACACCAATCAAGATTGGACTAAGTTGTATAAGAGATTCAGATGCGGTCATGCTGGAGGCGTTCCCCACGGCGTCAGCCGAAGCAGCATTTTGTTCCCCTTTCAGGGAACCAAGGTTACATACGTAACGTTTTCTGGGGTTTGGTGTTGTGTTTGCACTGTGTTTCCCTCCTGTGCTCCTCCCCAGCCTGCTTTTCCCTCCACACCTGCCCTGGATCAGCGTCGTCAGCCCTGCCTGCTCCCTGTGTTTCCCCCAGCCAACTGACCCCCTGTCTCTTCTCTCCACCTGCACCTCATCCCCTCGTTAGTTCAGTTAGTGTTTGAGTCCTGTGTTCCAGTTCAGTGTTTGTTGGATCCTTGTCTGAGTTCTGGCTTGTTCTTTTCAGTTCAGTTTTTGCTCTGTCTTCACTCAGACCTAAATGAAAGACTTTCTGTAGTACCTGTTGCCTGCAGTCTCCTGCAGTTTGGGCCCACCTGCTCCGCTCTTCCTGACAGTGATGGACAGTTCTGTGTGACCTCGACCTGTAATCTGTTCTAGTACTGACACAACATTAAATTAATTAACATTAAATGGGAGAGATGTGCATTAACTCCATGAGACAAACCAGAAGCAGTTGTGTTACAACACATACATGCATGAGCTATGCACATACCAGGAAAACATATCCCAGAGTTAATTAGTAATGAATGACCCTCATGCATGAATCATACATCAATAGCCTAATTGTTTGCATGCATTCACTTTGATGCCAGAGCAGTAACAATGGTGCTGAAGAGATTATTTGTACTGGCAGTAGTTGATTTGTTGTAAGGATAAGTGTGCGAAGTGTACGGCTTTTGGGGGAGCTCACTTTCTTTTCACGGTGGGAGGAGCTTTCGTGTACCAACTGTGAATCCACATAGCTGCAAGCATGTTGGCCTACTACAACAAACAACGGTTAAAGTTACCCATCACATATAGTTGAGCACAAGAATTTCTAGGTACAACTAATATATCACATGTGAGTGTCATGTATCAACGAAGCAGCTTATAACAACACACACCTGTATGAGCATTGTAGGCTACATACCAAAAAAAAGAGTTAATTAGTGACGAATCACCCTCGTGCATGAATCAAACCATAATAACCTAATTTTACGCACGATCCATGATTATAAATATACAGAAAAATAGAAATTCATGACAAAAACATCATGTTGTCAATATTTTAGAGACCCGCAAAATTTCACATATAGCGTTTTAAGGGGAGATCATGTCTTATTAAAGGGAGCCGAGCTCCCCCTGGCTCACCTGTAGTTTGCACTCTAGTGAGGATTTTATCATTTCTATAGCATTTTTGTCCAGAAGAAGACAACACTGGGAGAACATGTCACAACACGAGGACTGAAAACCTGTAAAAAAAACAGGAATTGCAAAGTATTGCTGCAAGCTAGCAGTCCTCAGAGCAACCACAGCTCCTGTGGTGTGTGTAGAGTCTGTGCATCACTGCTACATGGAGTGAAATGTTTATAAAAGTTGCACATAGGTTACAGCATGACCCTCTCTGTGTTCCTACAGAGAACTTGCAAGCAGATGGAGGTGTAAATACGGCGACACTCAGAGGTATAAATCAGGTTGTACTGACAGCGCTATCAGATAACCCTAAATAACCCCTACATGTCTTTTTAAATTATCACCCGCTGTTATAAAATACTAGTGATCTGACCCTAAGATAAACCCGGCCTCTGTGGATTTAATGGATCTACTGTGATTATCATGACACGAACATCATAGATCAGTTATTCCTGTAATTCTCCCTTGTTCACTTCTTGCCTTCAAGAACACTGCGACTGTCTGCTGCTGGTTTATTGGAGGTTCAGTACAACAGCCGAAAGAAAATCGGGGATGCAGCCTTTTTCAATTATGGCTCAAAGCTCTGGAATACACCACGTGTAGATATCAGGGAAGCCAGCTCGCTAAATATGTTTTAAAAGAAAGCTACAAATGTATCTCATCACTTTAGCCTTTATTAATTAGACATGACTTTCCTGGTACAGGCACGAAACTCTTCTCCTCTATGCTTCGCATTTTTGCACTGCTGCACTTCTTCTAAAACGCTGCATTTTATGTATCCTACTTTTCAACTTTATTTTTTGTATTTGTTGTAATGATTTAGTGCATTTTATTTCCCATCTTATGTTATGCATTCCTCATTTTACTTTTACATAACTATGGCATTCAATCATCTCTGTATTTTTATGTGAAGATTTGTGTATTCTATTCTCATCTTATTTTTACTTTATTTTACATTAACTATGGCATTCTATCACTGTTTTTATGTTCATTCTGTTGTGTTTTATGTGAAGCACTCTGAGCATGGATTTTCTTTAATTTAAAATATTTTGAGCTGCATGTCTTGTATGAAAGGTGCTATACAAATAAATGTTATTATTTATATTATAATTAGTATTATACACATGGACACCACTGATGACATGAATATGTTTTTCTTTTTCTCTACATACAGAGATGGTGTTATCACTTTCATTGGGCCTGTTATTTAAAATATTCCTGGGGTTAAAATCTCAGATTTCCGTCATGTTGGATCACTTTTTGCTGATGATGTCCTTCTTTTTCTTTCTAATCCTAAAATTATGATTACTGACATTCCTATACTGTATTTATTCTGAGCAATAAAACTTATCATCATTTCTAGGTACAAATTAAGTCCAAACAGCATAAATATAAATGGGTGGTTTTGTATTAAAATGCTTTAATCATTATAGGTATAGTTTTCAAGGTTCATTAATATCAGACAAACCTGCAACAACTTTGAAGATCATTTTCCCCAGTCACTAAAGTATAAAGATGTGAAAATAAAAAAGGATAGTCTTGTTATTACTGTGGTTTCATGTCTTATTCTAACTAGTGCTACTAATATGAAATGTATGGCAAAGAAAAAAGTCATAACATGTCACATTTATAAATACAAACCACATGGAAACCACTATTTGATGACATTTTTATTGTTTTGAACTATTAAAACCATCAACAATACAACAAGCAAGAAAACTTTAATGTTGAAACGTGTAATGAGAGAGAGAGAGAAGCAGAGAGAGGGAGTGCAGAGTGAGAGCAGTAGCAGAGTAAAACCAGCAGCAGAGTCCCAGTGAGTCAGGTCAGGACTGGGAACACTGGTCTCTCCTCAGGGTCTCTGAGAGCGGAGTCTGGGAGCCCTGGGTGGCCTCACAGGTCACAGAGCCCACCTTCCTCCACTGGTCTGCAGGGAGCCTCAGGGTGCTGCTCCAGCTGTAGTGGCCGTCCTTCTGCAGCACCCCGGGGCTCCTGCTCTCCTCCCAGCTGATGCTGCTGCTGCCGTCCACCTTCCAGGCCAGACTCCAGTCTGAGGGGAAGCCCTTGTTGGCCAGGCACATGAGCGTGGCCTTCCCCTGCTGCAGCTCCTCGCTGGAGGGGGGCAGCACCGTCAGGGTGGGATGAGCATCACCTAGGAGACACCAATCAGCTTAGAGGACAGGGGCCACACAGCTGTCAATCAACCACCAGACTCTTTGACACCTTTACTGAGTGAGAGCTGATTTTCTCCTTTAAGGAGTTTCTGTCAGATGGTGTTTCTGCTCCACCAGTCACTCACTCACACATTGTTTCACTTCCCTTTAAGAAGCCTCTCATGCATATCAGCACAAAGAGAATCATCATACAGAATGACCTGAAATATATCAAACTACTCTGGGAATAAAATATCAACATTTGGCCACATTATCAAACTTTTTCATCAAAACCATCAAAGATCTACTAGACATCTAAGTATACATTATTTTAAAGTATGTAGTAGAAACATGAACAAATACAGAAAATGAACTGACGACAATGAAACATTCAACTTTACCAAAATGATCAAAAGTTTTAAAAATCTTTGAACAATATATGACAAAATGAAGTAATCTGAAATTTGGTAAATTTTCTAATACCCATCTTCATCTTCACTCTGTTAAATTTTCATTTTAATAATTGGATCTCAATTTCATTTTTAAAACAGTTATCACTGTTAAGAAAAACCTTTGAAAACATTTGTAAAACTCTAGAAAAGAGATACATTTTAATTCTTCATCAACAACAGTTTTTATTGTGATTGAACATTTTAAAAACTAATGGTAGAAAACATTTTAAAGGTAAGATTAAAGTTTTATCTTTTCTACACTACTCAAATGTTCAACTTTACCAAACTGAACAATAAAGTAATGAATGATAAAATTAAGAAATCAGATATTTAGTACATTTTCTAATACCCATCTTTATCTTCAATCTGTTAACTTTTCATTTGAATAATTGGATCTCAATTCATTTTAAAAACAGTTATCACTGAGGTGAATAAAATTACGTTGGAAAACATTTGTAAAACAGTAGAAAAATGTTTACTTAAGCATTTTGAAAGTAAGATTAAAGTTTCATCTTTTCTACACTTCAAGCTGTTTAAATTTCAGTCTGACAGGAATGTGTAAAGGAAAGATCAGTAAAGCTCCTCTGAGTTAGCCTCCATGATAAAGGAGGAGAAATAAAAACACGGAAACTAAAACTGATATGATATAAGCAAGATGTATTTATCTTCCTCAATCATCCAAAACTGTAATTAAAAACATAACTTTACAATATGTTATTTAAAATTTGTGTAGAAACTTACTTCCAACATCCAGTCTGGTTCCTCCACCAAAAGTCCACCACAGTGATACAAACTCATTGAGCCGCCGTACAAAAACCTCTGACTGTAGAGAGACACGGCTCTCTGACTTTGACACACTGAACTAAACCTACAAGCCCTCAAGATGCAACTTCACCATTAAAGCTGGAAATAATGGGAAAATGTTTCTTCTGGCTTAAAATTGTATTTTCATTACGATGAATTTTTAAATTTTAACAGCTGAAGTGTACTTTGTCTCTTTGTATTTATGTACAACAACTAAACATTAATATGGAAAGTCAAATGCTTTCTCTGGGGTACTGAATATAAAGGAAATAAAAAGAAATATAGCTCCTGAAACAATACAATTTTAAACATTTGACTTACTTCCAACATCCAGTCTGGTTCCTCCACCGAACGTGTACCACAGTGATACAAACTCATTGAGCCGCCGTACAAAAACCTCTGACTGTAGAGAGACACGGCTCTCTGACTCTGACACAAACAAACTCACCAAAATTAGTCTCTGGTTGCAGAAGTTTGTCAGCTGACATGGAAAGCGACAGCAGCCAAACATTTCCACACAAATTTTCATTTTATATATCTCAATTTTCTGTTAAGTTTATGGTCATTTATCCAGCAATACATCTGAATGAGAAAGGAAACATTTGAAACAAAATGTGTCTCGATGGATGAAGCCAAAATCATGTTAAATAGGTTTTGGAAAAGTTCCTTATCAATATTCCGATATTCCAATATTCAATACTCTGGTAAATTGACCCATTGATAAACAGCATGATCAGAGTAATCCAAGTCCCTGCTGGAG
>WNGW01000252.1:0-10740 GCA_011952105.1 Coreoperca whiteheadi
TTATAGCCAACCACATCAAAGAAAACACACATTTCAGTTCTGTTTGTACGATCAGACACAGATTTGTACAAATGCTGTCGTGAACTCCAAACCGAGTGATTGTATTTATTAAAACTACTTGACTGTTTTCTGCGGTTTCCTGAACTAAACTGTAAAAAATATAGTTGTCTTGTGAAGTGATGTGCATTTTATCTTATTGCTTAATATGTTGTTCTGTTGTTAAACTATCCACTTCTATCAGTCCAACAAAATTGTGGTATTGAAGAATGTGACTTCTTACTGGGCCCATAATTTTCCTCAATAAAGTTTGCCTTCATCAGAACGACTGGGTGAAGTTATGTTTTACAGCTATATTGACATACATAAAGATATTCAAAATACAGACACCAAGTTTAAAACTGCTGTTGAATTTGTCCCTTTTATCAATAAAAAAAATTGCAGTCTTGCAATTTAAGGGTAAAAGTTTTAATCTCTGCTGGTTGCCCCCGTTTTCCTCTGTAATCTTCCATATTCTAAAATTACTCCAGTTACAACACTAGATGGCAGCTTTATTAGCAGCATCAAGATTAATGCTAACTGGTAGACAAGGTGTTGTCTACCAAAACCCTTTTCATAGGATGAAAAGACTACTTTATGTATTATATTCAATTCACCGTCATTTATATAATCACAACAGAAGTTATCTCACTTGTCAAATAAAACCGGTCTAGACCATACTCTATAAAATATTATTTACAGAGACCCAACAATTCCCACCATGAGCAAGCAGAAACTTGCGCAGAACCAGACTCAAGGTGGGCGGCCATCTGCAGCTGCACTGAGAGAGAGAAAGACTTAAAATGTATTTATTTACAAAAATACATTACAGTGCATTCTCACATTATTCTCTCAGGGAGAGGAGGGAAAAAAAGAAAATATAAAATAAAATTAAATATACAAATACAAACAATCATCTCCATCAATATCACAGATACAGTGGTTTACAGCCCATCTATGTTTGAACCTCTCCATGTCATTGACCAGCTTGCGATATGTAGTCTCGATTTGAATACGGGATTTCAATAGTCCTTTTAAAAACGGAAACAATGTCATCTGACCTACCACCATTCAAATGATATTTTCCCAATAACCATGTTGCCAATTTAGCTTTTCCAAAAATAAAGTTTACTAGTACATGCACTTCTCTCCTTCTTCTACTATATTTTGGACCATAAATAAAAATTTCAGGTGTAAAAAATCTGTTTAAGAAACCGCTCTTCCAACATTCAAAACACTGGTTGAAGACTTTTGCACTTTAAAAACAAATGAAAAACTGTCTCCTGTTACCTCACAGAGGAACAGTCGGTCCCCGTTCAAATGGGGACAGACTAACAGACAGACACATGCTGACACAACAAACTCATCACTGAACGAAAAGGGAAACAGAACCCGATTCATTTACCAACCCCACTGTAGGAATGCACAGAAACAGACACTCATCAGCCTGCATTCAGAGGTCCAAATAAAAGAGTCGTCTCTGAGATGGGGGGTCAGGGCGGGGTCGAATGATCACCTATCTGTATCTCTCCCGCTTGATCTGAACGTGAAGAGCTCACACATCTCCAGCTAGAAGTTTTGTTTGACCATCTTGCAGCCATTAGAAGAAGGTTTCTGTGGGGTTTTATAGAAGAAAATATAAAAATAGTCTCATTAAAATTCTGATTAGCTGAGCAGTAAAGTCATATTAAGAGGACCTGAAATACTCACTCTGCTCTACATGATGATAGACAGAGCAACGTTTTGTCCTTGAGCTGTTTTTAACGGATTCTTGACTTTTGGATGAGCAAACACCGCAGCCGTAGTGTCTAAATGTGGCAAATGTTGGTGGGATCAGTCACAGCTTGCAGAGGGTCATTTAGATGGCTAAGTAGCCCTAGCCAAAAGCCTGTGCAGCCACCACAATATTACAAGATGTTTCAGTTGTGTCCACAGGAAATGAAAGGGTTTCCACAAACACTTCAAGGCACACTACTTACACACATCTTTACAATTTAAGCTTTCCCTTTGAGCTTTTGCATTTTAAATTTCACTTTTTTTCAATGTCACTTCACATTTTCAAATGATCATTTTACATTTTAAATTAGCGCTTTCAATTTCCCTTTAAGTTTAATTATGACATGATTATTCCCGGTGGTGTAGTAAAATGATAATCTTTTTGATTGTATCCCTTTTAATTTACTATTGGTTCTTTTAATTTGAATTATGACCAAAAATATCCTCCATAAAAAACAGGCATTTTATAAAAACATCAGTTGATTTTTAAAAAAGTTTTAACTTGTTCAGTGTTTTCCTCTTTCTAATAGGCTATATGTGTAATACACAAATGTTAGCGATGGGAAAGGGGATTTACTTTGTCTTTTAGTCGTTTATCATCATATGTATTAGTCCATTATTAGATTCCTTGTGATGCAGGTCGGAGCGTTTCTATTGCGTGTGAACACTTGTTTGTGTTTTAGAGGTTCAGTGTGTTTTAGCACAAGTGTCCCACTGAACAACTTGTTTACCTGGTGACAGGTCACATCTCCTGCCCCTTTCCCTCTCCTTGCAGTACTCATGCATTAGTTCAGTGTTATTGCTGTGGCTGCTTTCACATACAGTATGTTGGTGTTCAGGTCTGTAAAACACTCTAAATGAAAGCAAAAACTATGACTATCGCCCAGCATTCAATAGGACTACTGTGGTATCTCACACCTGCTTCCTGCTGTGAGTGACGTGCACCACTTATTGTATCTCCACTTGCATGTTCAGTGCACCTTGCAGTTATGCAGCCTACTCGGATGGATATAAGGTAGAAAAAAGGACTACAACGCCATCCACGTAATCAACAAGGGGAAGGAGAGAGAAGAGGACGTAACAAACAAGCATTAATGCACAACAGCTTGTCAGGGCGCAGCCATTCCTTGCAAAACAGCCGCCCGCCGTCTTGATGCCCGTGTTGAAGACGTTCCAGACCTGTTTGTTTGAGGGACAGAAATGCTCCTTTGTCTCCTTTATAACTGCGGGGAACGGTTGAAGGTTTTCACCACACTAGGGTTCCCTGACTGGAAACTCACAAAATGAGTTGAGTAGAAAAATCAGTGATATATTAACTCAGGAATTCATACATGAAATTGTTGAGGTCCCAGTTCACTATTAAAGTAGTCGGCACACAGGACCCCACTGTATCGGAAAACATTTTCAGTTGTGGACCGAGCCTAACAGGTGGACGCACAGACACTGGCCAACACAGTCTTGTCTACAAGGAGTTTGACTTGAACCATTCAAGATATACAGACAAAATCTATGATGGTTTCTCAGTCATGTCAGGGAAATATAGTGTTCAAAACAAGCTGAACACAGGGATAACATTCATCCACCGTTACAACCAGCGTGTAATGTTGTCACATTGTTGGAAACAGGCAAACGGAAAGGGGAAAAGGACCCAATCGCAGGCAGTTTAGATGATGATGAGTGGAGGGTTTATTCAGTGGTGCCAGCAGGCAGGCAAACAAAGGAAAGTAGGCATAAATACAAAGAATCAGACAGCCAGACAAAACCAACACTTCTACTATGACGAACTGACAATGAACAAATGAAAAACCTCAACTTAAATACACTCAGGCAGGGGAGACTACTAAACACAGGTGAACAGACATCTTCAAAATAAAACAAGAACTCCACAGTACAAAGAACTCACAACCATGACAAATGTTGTGTATTGTGGAAGTCGTCATTCATAGTGTCAGATCCATCGACAATTATCGCCCAACTCTAGTTCCCCTCAGCTCTAAGGAGCGTTTTAGCGCCTTTCAGCTCATTGCTTTGGTTTTACAGCACGCAACTTTATGGTTTTGATTCACCAAACCTTGTGTCCAACAGCAGCAGACAGCTGCTTCAGTGAAAAAGCTTCAATAAGCTACCTTTTTCTGGACCGTGGCCGTTGTGGCCCAGAGTGACAATTATGGAATGATGGCAACTGATAAAACAGCAGCACACTATAACAGTGTATAATGAGTATGACAGTAGAGCAACTAGAGAAGAGTCCTACACGTTAGCAAACTTACTCCAATATCAGTTACGCAGCAATATGTACGTTACGTTTGCTAACAGCATCTAACATTAGCCGCCATAAGCTACTGGTCATCCCAGACCAAGTAAAAGCAGCAAAACCTCTGGTTGTTTAAAATGGACTGCTTATTAATTCAACTTCTCTTTTGTACAAGAAAGAATGATTTCTTTCATCTGTATAAAGTTATATCTTTGAATATAGTCTATGCAATGAAACACACTTAGCGCAGCACATACAGTACATGTCAACACACACACACACACAGATTACACCAGTGTCGCCTTGTTCCTGCTATGATCCGTCCTCTCGACACTTGACGGTACGTGGCCGCAACGGACGTCGTGACGTGAAGCTGAACTGTATTGAGCGGCACATAATCGCTGCAACGGCACTCGTGTTTATCGCCATTCTTGTGCTTGGCACGCTCATGTGGTGAGTAATATTTTACCCTTGTTTAGACCGTTTTCTTTCTGTAAGTAAGCGTCATGTTTTTCGTGCTTGCTAAGTTAGTAGCCTAATGATGTGTGTAGTAATGTCGGCTAACGCTAACGTTAGCGGAACTATATTCTACATAACGTGGGTCGTAACGTTGGATGACGCTTGGTCAGTGCTTTATTATTTGTCCTATATTTCTTCACCAGTGTTGTCAGTGGGGAACATTAAAGACTGTCCCGTTAAAGCTGAGGAGAAACTTCAGTGTAACGGTCGCGGGCGTGCTCGTCACATGCACGAGCACACTCGCTGTCGGAGATGATGAGTTTTTCTGAGGCCAATGATTTCTCAGTCCTGACTCACGATGAGAGACTGCTTCCGGCGGTTTGGGAGTTTCCATGGACAGGAGGGCATTCACATGGCAGAACATCAGAGCAAGGCTTGATGTAGCATTTTAGTTTATGCTAGGCTGCTAAGTTTGGTGCTATGCTAACTTAGCTAAATGTAGCCACCGACAATAACAGTCTGGGCTTGTCAAAGACAGGTGTGTGACTGCGGATATCACCACAGCCAACTAACTATTTAGTTATTTGATTAAACCCTGCTCACTTAACACTAGCTCATATTTGTAGCTGGGCCGTTTCCATGGTTACCACGTGGAGCGCGCCCACTGGTAGTCGCGCGGTGCTTGTCTGATTACACGAGGAACTCCGTGAGAGGCCTCAGATCAGACTTGGTACAGACAAAAGTGTCTCCCTATCTGAAAAGATCTGAGCAGCCAGTTTCTCATAGGGAAAGACTTTGCTGTACTGGCCTAAGTTATTCTTTAAGGCCCTGCTGTCTCCAATCTGGACATTATAATAACTGTCTTTGGGGGTAATAGGCCTGTGATACAGTTTTTACTTGTACTGGACTCAACATGTTTGTGAGTTGTGGTGAGCTTTGGTTGGGTTCAATTGTTGTATTCTTTTTAACTGTCCCCTTTTTTCTGTAGCTCTGCTATTTCAAATCTGATACTGCACGTTAGTGTTTGTGTCTTCCTATTTGGCTGGCCCTGATGCTAAACTTACCTTTTCTTTCCTTTTAGATTAGTAAGAAGACAAACAAACGTCCTATGCAGTGGACGTGTACGTACTGCACATTTGGCCGAGGTGAATCGAATCGCCAGTAAGAATCTGGAGGGAGACTTCTCTGAGGCTCTGGACCAGTACACCGCGCGGCTCATCGACATTTTCCAAACAAAAAAGGGAAACTGTTGGCTGAAAGTCAGTGAGCCGATGCAGCACATGAGCTGGATGGTAAGTAGGTTCATTTTGCTTTGGATCTGGATGATAGTTCATCAGTCGAGTTCTAAATGAGATGACCCAGACCAACCTGTTCTATTTTCTGTCTGCCCTGTGCCAAATCACTCTGTTAACTGGTCTTGTCTCTCTCTCTGTGTGTCATTGGACACCAGACGGGACAGTACTCGGCTCTGTTGTCCCCAAAGGTATTCCCATTTGACTTGGTGACGACTCCAGTGAATTCTTCAAGAGGTGCTCTGTAAGTACTGCACAGAAGTCAAAGTTTGGTGGGCATTCATATAAAACTATACCTGTGCTGACAGAAGATTTGATTCTATCTGCACAATATACAACCTACATTTTGTACTCCACAGCTGATATGAGAGGTATTTAAACAGCCCGTACATAAAAATGGACATTCATTCATTCATTCATTCTAAATCTAAGGAGCAGAAGTCTAGGTTGAAAGGTCGGTGTCACTGTTCAAGAGCATATGGCCCTTGTGGGCCGTAGCTTCAGTTTAACCAGACCAAATGTATTTTGTTGGCCAGTCCATGTGAACACATATTTAAAAGCATATTCTCTAGCAGATGCTTTCAACACTAAAAGGAAATGTTTTAGAAGAGCAAGAATTGCCAACACTGAAGAATGTGTGTCTGTGTAGGATACAGCCAGAGACGAGGCCCCACATCACTGTTGCTGTGCTGACAGTTGTCAGTGAAGGTAGTCCTCACCAGGGGCCAAGTTAAGGGGCCCTCCAGCCCATCTCCACTGCCATCATACTGGAGGGAGGTATCGTCATGGATCCTGTTAAAAACTGGCCTCAGGCACTTTGTCTGTTATTTGGGCTTACATATGCTTTGCATTTGGATTACCCAAAATGCATGGCAAACGCACTCCACTTCATTCAGCCTGTGGTGCTTGGACTAGGAAAGAAAACCCTCCCCCCAAAACTGTTAACTGTGAAGAACAGTCTCCTGGATTAGACTAGTAAAGAGCCATCAGCTGCCAACAACCTGCACGTTCTAATAACGTTCTTCTGTTAGCAGATAAAGTTTGATGCTTTCATGCAAGTGAGCTGGCTGGTTTATGATCTCAATAAAAAAAGAAAATCCATTCAAGTCTGTACCAATCAAAGCGCAGATTTGTTGTTGAGCTGCTGTTTTGTATTTGAATGTACAAGAAAGTGACACTTGTGAACAGAACAGTTGAGGCTGAAGAAGAGATTCAATGCACATTGTTATTACAATAGCCTAACATAGATCACACTAGGAGCAATTTTACAATTAGCTTTAAAATACATTGAATGTGACAAGAGGATGGAGAGCAGTCATGTTATTGATTATTGTAAGGTTATTGCATGAGTAATAAAACCCAAATGATATGTGGGGAGATATATGGAATCAAAGGTAATAAGAATAGCAAATGCTTGTTGTTCAGCCTAGATCTGTAAATGATGCAGTTATTTCTTCTTTCCAATAAATGTTGTAATGCAGCTGAGTGAACCCAGCGAGTGTTCTTTTAAAGTATTTTTGTGGTGGTTTTGCCTGTATTAGGTAACAACAGCTAAAACTAGATAGGAAATAGGGGAGAGAGAGAGAAAAAGGACAAGGAGCCATTCAAGGAAGTGAGTTAGTTTCATTGAAGTGAACTAGAAACATGAGTGAGTAGTAAATTGTAGGTATTGAGTCATTCTAAGTGGGGTGACATTTGTATCCTACAGTCCACACTAAATGAAAACATGAAGTTAACACGAAGCATGCTTATGAAGCTACATGGGCTTAATTTGTGGTTGTAGTTGTTGTACTACTTGATTTAGTGCTGCACACTTAAAAGAAACAAGCTTTTCTAACTCACTAATCTTCACATGACTTTGCTTCATTCTTTTGAGGCAACGAGTTTGCATCCGTTTTTTAAGTGAGGTCAACTAATGAGACTTTCCAGAGAGGCAGGCGGCGTCCTGAAGCCTCTCGAAGCTCTTCAGCATCATCTGATTATCTCCCCACAAAAACCAAAGCACTATGTACCACAAAAACACTATTACCATTCAAATAACTGCAAACAAATCTGTGTGGCATTAAAGGCCTCTCTGTGTCAAAGTCCCAGGCTGAATTTCAGTCATCCCTGGTGACTTCACCGCCTGGAAACGTGGGTTTAGCTTGAAAAAGGGACCCCAGGTCTGTGAAGTTGAGTTTTGAATGTAAGACCTTTGCTAAACAAGCCCTGCACTAATCTGACGTGGAGGCTGTTTACCTTTAGAACGGAGACCAAAGACCAAGCAGGTATCAAAGATAAACTTGGAGGTCCTAGCCTGTAATCAAAAATACAATAAAGACATAGCTTTTGTCTTCTATTGCTTTTGCTTAGACTACCTGGTTGAGCCCTGAAGTTTCTTATCTTATCTTAGCGTTGCTCTCTTTGGCTCCATATATTACATCTTTTGAATCTTTAATGAATCTTTAACTTTGTTAAAATGAGCCCCACCCTGACTGAATGGATGTGTGCTGCAGATCATTGGACAGGCAGGGACCCTGGCAGGAGGACACCGAGCAGGCAGATTCATGGGCGGACAGTACAAAGTCTGTCTTCCTCCTGGCAACGTGAGAGGACACCTTGACCTGGAGGACACCTCCTCTGCCTCCCTTTCTCCTTCTTTCTCTTCTTCTGTCTCTCTGGCCCATCCCCCTCCCACCCCTACTTTTGTGGCTCATCAGCAGATCCTTGATCAGCGATGAGTGGGGACTTCCCCCCCCTCCCACAAGGCACAAGTGCTGAGGCCTGAGCCTGCGCTGATGCTCTGTTGCCCCCTGCTGGATGCTTAGATACATTGCAATGAGCCCCACGGGGCCAAAGAGATGGGTGCTGGTTTTCCCAGGAACCAAGTAGCTGTAATGAGCTTCCTGTCTGCATTTACACCGTTTAAAGGGCCATTTCAAAGCTAATTCCCTAGTGACAGAGCATACTATTTAGTCAGTAAAGTTGCATACTGTCTTCTGTGGCTCTGGGGAAGCTTTGTAGGGTCTGCAAAGGTAATCTATTGACAGGTTTACTGTTTCAATTTTGACCTGACGATGCCATTAAGGTTATCTCAGACTGGGCTTGAAGACAAACAGGAAAACATTTGTTGTAAAATAGCGGTGTGGAGTTTAAAAGACATGGACATTTAACAGGCAAGGAGGGTCTAACTAAAGACACCACTGAGACGCATCATAGGAAGGGTGGTGTTTTTGGAGCTTGGCCCATACCAGGGATGGAAAGCTAACTGACATATTATCACTTTATGAAGTGTTCATGACAAACTTTATAGCAAACTGGAAACGAGCCGGAAAACCGAAACAACGAGCTAAAACAGCTCTGCCAGACAGATTGAAATCTAATCCTTGGTTTTTGTTTTCGCCAAATAAAAGATGATATAGTTCTATTCCAATCACTGAATTGCTTGGGAGGCACTTCAACAGGCAAGGATTGAAAAAGAGAAAGCAGCCTGGGAAAGCAGTATATTCATCTTTATAGCATCTATTCTGTTATACAGTCATTGGTAATAATGACCAACGGCTTAGGTCCGCTTTAATATCAGCTGTTAGAGGAATGTAATTGTGGTCGTGAATGGCCGAGACCTCTTTAGGTATTTGTACCCCTAAATATTTAATTGGATTACTTTTCCATTTCAATTGACAGATTTTATAAATATTTTCTTGTGGTTCGCAGTTGAAAGTAAGTGTTTGAGTTGTATGCAGGTTTAGTTAAGAAGAGATAATCATTTAGGCAGACTTGCATTGGGACTGGTAAGTGTCACGAGTATGTCATCCGCATATGCACATATCTTATGTTGTGTGGCTCCTATTTCTACTCCCGTTATATTGTTGTCTTCTCTAATTGCCTGTGCCAGAGGCTCTATGAAGAGGGCGAAAAGAGTGGGGCTGAGGGGACATCCCTGTCCACATCCCCTTTCAAGGGATATTGTTTTGGATAAGTCCCCATGTATTTTAATTCTAGCTGTAGGAGAGGAGTATAGGGAGTTCAAACATCTCTTTATCTGGTCATTAAAACCAAAGCGGCTAAGGACCAAATATAAATATTCCCATCTGACAGAGTCAAAAGCCTTTTCGGCATCAAGACTTATAACTGCAGATTCCATATCACTGTTTCTCATACGGTCAGTGAGGCGGAGAGCCCGTCCCACATTGTCCTGGGTTTGCCTGTTTTTTACAAAGCCTGTCTGGTCTGTGTCTATTAAATCCGGGATTATGTTTTCCAGTCGTTTTGGAAGTATTGACGCATATAACCTATAATCTATGTTTAAAACTGATATAGGTCTATAGGAGCTGCAGTCTGTTTTGTTTTGACCCATTTTAGGAATGACTGAGATCACTGCTTGTCTCCAGGACACCCCCCAGAACATAGTTAAAACAGTCCTTCAATATTGGTGGTATTATTTCCCTGAAGGTTTTATACCTTTCTGATGGGGACTGCAGACATCTATTGATTAGTTTGTAGTTACAAAATACAACAAAGTATTGCTAATGTGGGCTTGGAGCAGTGAAACTGTGTTAAGATGATTGTATTATTAGACTGATCTACAACTGTCCTGCGTGAGCAACATAGAGATATTATGAACAAGTTAATATAGTGTCTCTTTCTCACGGACTCTAAATGAGAGGCTAAGCAGTGTGGCTGCTGTTTAAAGTGGGTCTCTCTCTCTCACTACCTCCGGAACACACACATGCATGAAAGTCATGGAACAGA
Organism: Coreoperca whiteheadi; assembly: GCA_011952105.1. NCBI lineage: Eukaryota > Metazoa > Chordata > Actinopteri > Centrarchiformes > Sinipercidae > Coreoperca > Coreoperca whiteheadi. The sequence continues at coordinate 10,549 of WNGW01000252.1, forward strand.
AGCGTCACGTCGGGCCGCGATCCGTTCCGCTCTCTCTCTTTGCACTTGGACCTGACACGAGGTGACCCGCTGCAGGAGCTCAACGCTGGAAAAGCTCAGCTCTTTCCAGATCGGAAAGCATCTCGGAAACGGACTAAAGCAGAGGAGACCGACGTGAAGACGAAAAGGAAACTAGTGACAAATGGCTTTTAG
>WNGW01000253.1:0-16044 GCA_011952105.1 Coreoperca whiteheadi
GTGAGGAGGACGTTGAAGAGGATTAAGCGTGGAAAGGCAGTTGGTCCTGATGACATACCTGTGGAGGTATGGAAGTGTCTAGGAGAGGTGGCAGTAGAGTTTCTGACTAGTTTGTTTAACAAGATCTTGGAGAGTGAGAGGATGCCCGAGGAATGGAGGAGAAGTGTACTGGTGCCCATTTTCAAGAACAAGGGAGATGTGCAGAGCTGTGGCAACTACAGAGGAATAAAGCTGATGAGTCATACAATGAAGTTGTGGGAAAGAGTAGTGGAAGCTAGGCTAAGGGCAGAGGTGAGCATTTGTGAGCAGCAATATGGTTTCATCCCTAGAAAGAGCACAACAGATGCAGTGTTTGCTTTGAGGATGCTGATGGAGAAGTACAGAGAAGGTCATAAGGAGTTGCATTGTGTCTTTGTAGATTTAGAGAAAGCGTATGAGGAGCTGTGGTATTGTATGAGGAAGTCTGGAGTTGCAGAAAAATATGTTAGAGTGGTGCAGGACATGTATGAGAGCTGTAAGACCGTGGTGAGGTGTGCTGTAGGTGTGACAGAGGAGTTCAAGGTGGAGGTGGGTCTGCATCAAGGATCGACTCTGAGCCCCTTCTTTTTTGCTCTGGTGATGGACAGGCTGACAGATGAGGTTAGACAGGAATCTCCATAGACTATGATGTTTGCAGATTACATTGTTATTTGTAGTGAGAGCATGGTGCAGGTGGAGGAGAATCTAGAGAGATGGAGGTCTGCTCTGGAAAACAGAGGAATGAAGCTTAGCCGCAGTAAGACAGAATACATGTGTGTCAATGAGAGGGACCCAGGTGGAACGGTGAGGTTACAGGGAGCAGAGGTGAAGAAGGTGCAGGACTTTAAGTACTTAGGGTCAACGGTTCAGAGCAATGGAGACCGTGGAAAAGAGGTGAAGAGGCGAGTGTAAGCAGATTGGAACGGGTGGAGAAAAGTGTCAGGTGTGTTGTGTGATAAAAGAGTATCAGTAAGAATGAAAGGAAAGGTGTTCAAGACGGTGGTGAGACTAGCGATGCTGTACAGCTTACAGACAGTGGCACTGAAGAAAAGACAAGAGGCAGAGCTGGAGGTGGCAGAGCTTAAGATGTTGAGGTTCTCTTTGGGAGTGACGAGGATGGACAGGATCAGGAACAAGTACATCAGAGGGACAGCTCATGGTAGGTGTTTCGGAGATAAAGCCAGAGAGGCCAGATTGAGGTGGTTTGGACATGTTCAGAGGAGAGACTGTGAATATATTGGTAGAAGGATGCTGAGGTTGGAGCTGCCAGGCAGGAGGTCTAGAGGAAGACCAAAGAGGAGATTTATGGATGTGGTGAGAGAGGACATGAAGTTAATTGGTGTGAGTGAAGAGGATGCAGAGGACAGGGTTAGATGGAGGTGCATGATTCGCTGTGGCGACCCCTGAAAGGGAGCAGCCCAAAGGAAAAGAAGAAGAAGAAGAATTTTTCTTAGGCTTAGTCTTCTGATTTTGTCAGAGACTAAAGATTTTGTGGTCCTTTTGGATTGAACACATTGTTAGTTTAAAAGGAGTTGTATCTAGCAAAGATTTGGCAGTGGATTGTCCTATGTGCTTTAACAGTAGTCTTTCCAATTAAACCATTAATTTCTATCTGCTTATACTGTTTTTTAACACTTTTTGCAATTCAAATTTCTGTTCAAAAATGTCCAAGATAACTCTTCTTTGTGTTGACTTTCTATCTATTCATCACTTATGATTAATTTAGGGGTTTGTGTTGATTTACTCTGGAATCTCATCACCTGTAAATATCTCGGAACATAAATTCTTCCCTAAGTTGAGACAACTTCACTAAACATATTTTAAGAGTTCCCGTTTGACCCCAAACTTTCCCAGTCAATTAGTAATTTATGAGCTTTGTTTTTTCTCTCCTTCAGGCAACCCTAATTCTCTTTTATGTCCTACAATCCCCTGTGTGTGTCTATATGCTGGTCCTCTTAAGCCTTAATGTATCTTCTAGAACAGAATTAGCACACAAAAACTCTTTCTTTGTTACATTTATATTATGACATCAGCTAATGTCGGTTCTTTTTCTTCTTCAGGTCTATCAAATGGCTTTAACTGTAGCAAAAGAAATTAGACATGTGGTTTAGGCATATCAACACTCATTCAACACTTCCAAGGAGAATATACAGCCAGCTTTTTCTATTTTCCTCCAAAGCTGTTACGAGTCCCCGGGTTGGTACCACAGTAACAGAGTTGAATCTGAGAAATACAGATAAAGTGCAGCAGCAATGAAGACACGGGGTTTCCAGTTCGTCGTCCAGATTGCTTCTGGTTCTTTAATTCACAATAAAATACTTAATATCCAACCTTTCTCTGAGTTTCAGTCCATAACGACAGCTTAAGTGCACAAAATATCCATGAACCCAATAGTTCCATATCTCTCAGAATGTCTTCTTAGTTGTAGCTATTTCACATTTGTAGTGTACTTCTTACAGTTTGAATTAAACGACATTCCAGTACACATTATCACCTGCATATAAGTGAATCTGGGCCACTACAATAATATAGTGCAAGTCACAGCAATGCTCAACTGTACCTAACGTAAATAATGTCTAATGTGCATTAATTCTGGACTTACAAACTTAACCTGAACATGTCTGTCACTCAAAACATTTTCCATAAAACTCTTATGCTATAGCCTTTTCCCTTTAAACTGCATACATTACAATGTAAACACTTTCATAAACAGTTCAGCTATGTAACATTAAACTGTAAAGACATTTAACAGTATATCAATATTCTTGAGCTTTTACATATGTCGGAGCCCAAAATTAACTCTGTGCAAAGTAAACAAAAAAATACCTAGCGACTTGCCTGCAAGGCTATACTCAGGTAAAATAAACCCATACACTTGCAGCGCGGCAACCGCCTACTTAGCAGCGCCTGAGCCTGCTGGTCTACACAGTAACAGAGTTTCGAACTTTTTGAAGTTCGACCGCAATGCCCCAAACAATCTCGGAATATCTTTATAACCGTTTCCAAAATCAAGCCAGGCTTGACGAAGTTCAATTCAATCCAATTCAATTTTATTAATATAGCCCAATATCACAAATCACATTTGCCTCGAAGCGCTTCACAATCTGTAACATATCTCACCCTCTGTCCTCAGTAACATGCATTTATGGGATGAGAATGCATACGGATGGAGAGGAAGTTGACAGTGGTATCTTAACCAACTAACTACTAACCTGCGAAATACAGATAAAGTGTAACAGCGATGAAGACACAGGGTTTCCAGTTCGTCGTCCAGATTGCATCTGGTGTGTTGACGGACGTTTCCCCCTGAGCGCAACAGTTTCCATGCCAAAAGTTCCACCTGGGTGCTGCTTACATTCCACAGTACAATGGAAAAATAAAATATGTGCTTGTCACCTACATTACTAGGGATAATCTAAACTCCTGGAAATCAAGTAAAATTGTTGTTCAGCTCATTAAATAAAATAGACACAAAAGTAATTGCACAATTTTGGGGTGTACCACATAGCCTTTTCAACTTTGATCTGATGATTCAATTAAATCACTACCCTTGCAGATTTGTTTATAAATTGTGTCCCATTATCACTATATAGTTTCACTTTACCTATTACTTTTATCAACTGTGATTGTCATATAGCGGTACACACAAAAATACTAACAAAAATACTAACCTACACTATTAAGATTCCCTTTCAAGCGAACTTCAACGCTGCGTCAGCTGACGCTATGGGGAACGCCTCTAGCGTGACAGCCTCTGAATCTCTGTAACAACTTAGACCAATCTTGATTGGGTTCGACGTCAACACGTGACGCACGCCGGCGGAACCGGAAGTATAAAGGGAGCCGGCTTCACTGTTGTCGTCAGTCTTCTGATCTTCAGCAAGCGCTCTGGGTCTCTGAAAATGGCGAGTGTAAAGCGGTTTCGGCAGTGCGTGTATCCCTGCCCGTGCTATATCCCTGACGGCGACACCCACGATATGTGTGCGGCCTGTTTGGGAAAAGAGCATGCACTAGCAGCCCTCGAGGGGGCTGGCTGTGTGCATTGTGAGCGTTTCCCGGTTAGGAAGCTTCGTTCTCGGCTGGCGCTTTTCGAGGAAGGCGGCCAGCTCTGCTCCCCACGCGGTAAGGGACCGGCGGTTGCTGAGGCATCCCAGCGACTACTCTCCTGGGGATCGCAGATGGACCTTGGTGACGAAGGTGAGACAGCTTCGGCTCTTTCTTTCCCTTCATCCGCGGGTTCTTTCTCCCGCTTTCGGGATCCGGAAGCCCCCACCGAGTCTGCGGCTTCTTCCGTCCCGGAGTGGGAGCCCGCTCGGCGAGACTCCGGTTCCGAGGAACTGGATATACTCGGAGCGGAAGGCGGTGACATGGGTGGCTCGTCAGCCCAGCCTCCGCAGTATGACGAGCTGCTGGATGTGGTTTCCCGTGCGGTGGCTAGGCTCAATATCGCTTGGCCTGCGGAAGAGCAGGACGCTCGTCGCCGGAGTAAGCTCGACGAGCGTTTCCTTGTAGCCCCACCTCCTCGCCCGCGTCGGGATTTACCGTTCTTTCCGGACCTCCACACCTCAGTGTGGAGGTCCTGGTCCCGGCTGTATTCTACACGGCTTTCTAGTCCGACTGGTCGCCAGTATGCTTCGATCAGCGGGCGTAAAGAGAACGGTTATGGCAGCATGCCAGGTATTGAGGAGACGCTGGCGGCGTATTTATCGCCGGAGGCCGCGTCCTCCCTGAAAATCCCGACGTTGCCTACTAAGCCCTGCCGTACTACCTCTGCCTTAGTCGGCAAGGCTTACATGGCGGCAGGTCAGGCCGGTGCGTGCCTTCACACCATGGCGGTCTTGCAGGTGTATCAGGCCGATCTGCTTGACGACCTCGACGACGGGGGGCCCCTCGCATCCGAGGATGTGAAGGAGCTTCGGCGTGCGACAGATTTATCGCTCAGGGCCACGAAGGATACGGCCCGAGCTATCGGGCGGTCCATGGCCCTGCTCGTGGCGACAGAGCGCCACTTGTGGCTAACTCTGTCGGGTATTAAGGAGAGGGACAAAACCTTCCTTTTAGATGCCCCGCTTTCACCCGGTGGTCTCTTCGGGGAAGCGGTCGGCTCAGTTGTCGAGCGCTTCAGGGAAGCCCGCCAACAGGCTGCGGCCTTCCAGCGATTTATCTCTCGTCGAAAGAGGTCGCGGGCCGGAGCTAAGGGTGGACCACCTCAGCCTTCGACGTCTCGCAGCTCGTACATGCTGGCCCAAAAAGCGAGCGTGGCTCAGCGTGCCCCTCCCCAGCGGTCGAGGGGCTCGCTCCCGCCTGCTCGAAAGGGGCCTGAACGGGAGAAGGCAGACCTGAGGGCCGTGCTTCTCACCCGACAGGCTTCGAAAAAGAGGCCCTGACTTGAACATCGGGCCTCTGAGGGCGCCCCCCACCTGGGTCGAGCACATAGATGTCTCCCCATCGGGCTCTCAGGAACTCAGCCACTTCACCCCGCCGTCGGCGACGCTTCCATGCAACCACTGCCTTTAGACCTGCACGGCTGTGCAGCAGTCAGGCCAGAGTTGCGTCCTCTACAGAGGCCTGTAGACGTTCATGGGCATGCCTATCCTCGGGGATTTCCCGCCGCTACAGCGCTTCAGGTAACTGAGGCCGCCACTCCGGGTCTCCCAGGCACCAGCCTCGAGCGGTGGGTCCCCCTGAGGAATTTTATGCCCGCTTGGGAAGCGTTGCTTGGCGTGTCGCACTGGGTTTTGCGCAACGTCCGACAAGGCTACACGCTTCAGTTTCGGTCTCTACCCCCGGGATTCCGAGGAATCCTGGAAACAAGGGTCAACCAAGTACAAGCACAAGTGATGGAGCAAGAAATTCACTCCCTCCTGTACAAAGGGGCCATAGAACAGATCCCCGACAGCGAGATGTTTACCGGGTTCTACAGCCAGTACTTTATAGTTCCGAAAAGAGACGGTGGTCTGCGCCCCATTTTGGATCTTCGTCACCTGAACCGGCCTCTGAAGAGGCTTCGGTTCCGGATGTTAACGATCCCTATGATTGTCAGTCAAAGTCAGTCCGAGGACTGGTTTGTCACGATCGATCTAAAGGATGCGTACTTCCATGTCTCTGTCATTCCGGGACACCGGAAGTTCCTGCGGTTCGCTTTCGGGGGCAAAGCTTACCAGTATCGGGTGCTTCCTTTCGGCCTAGCACTCTCCCCCCGCACCTTTACGAAATGCATGGATTCCGCCCTGGCTCCTCCCAGACTCCAGGGGATCCGCATCCTCAATTATTTGGACGACTGGTTGATTCTAGCCCAGTCTCGTCTCCTCGCAGTACAGCATCGAGATGTTGTACTTGCGCACTTGAGGTGCTTGGGGTTGAGGCTCAACGCGAGCAAGAGCACGCTCACTCCGACACAAAGGATTACGTTCCTAGGAGTAGTGTGGGACTCAGTTACGTTGCGGGCACAACTGTCTCCCGCACGCATCGAGTCAATCCTGACTATGGTACTCAGGGTGCAGCTAGGCCGACACCTCACTGCAAGTCAGTTTCAGAGACTGTTGGGCCTCATGGCTGCAGCATCCACCGTAATTCCGCTTGGATTGCTGCACATGAGGCGAGTGCAGTGGTGGCTCAGGGAGGCCGGATTTTGAGGCGCGGTTCTGGAAGGCCGCAGAGCCCGAGGTCTGTGATTAACCCTGCATCTAGGGCACATAAATTCCCTAGAGATGCAAGCGGTCTTGTTGGCCTTACGGCACTTTCTCCCAGACCTCAGGAACCACCACGTGCTTGTCCGTTCCAACAATATGGCAGTGGTTTCCTACATAAATCGTCAAGGCGGTCTGAGGTCGCGCCCTCTGTGCTGACTTGCGCACCAGATCCTCTTGTGGTCCCAGGGGAAGTTGCTCTCTCTCAGAGCACTCTTCATACCTGGGTACCTCAATGTGGGAGCAGACATCCTGTCGAGGCAGGGGCCGAGGCCTGGGGAATGGAGACTGCACCCCGAGACGGTGCAGATGATATGGAGGCGATTCGGCAGAGCACAAGTGGATCTATTCGCGTCCCCGGACAACGCTCACTGCCCCCTCTGGTTCTCTCTTGTGTATCCAGCGCCCCTGGGGCTGGATGCCATGGCACAGCCGTGGCCGAGGCTGCGGCTGTACGCTTTTCCCCCGATTGCTCTGCTCCCGGGGGTTGTAGAGAAAGTTCTCCGAACGGGGGCCCAGCTGTTGCTCGTGGCCCCGTTCTGGCCCGCCAGAATCTGATTCTCGGGCCTGGTAGCCCTCCTGGACGGCCCCCCATGGGAGATTCCCGTCAGGAGGGACCTGCTGTCGCAGGGCCGAGGCGAAATCTTCCATCCGCGCCCGGGGAAATTGAAGCTTTGGGTTTGGCCCCTGAGGGGGACCACCTCCGAGCTGCCGGTCTCTCTACCGAGGTAGTTGAGACCATTCTACACTCTAGAGCCCCCTCCATGAGGAAACTGTATGCGGGCAAGTGGAAAGTTTTCACTAAATGGTGCCTGGAGCGCCATCTTGACCCAGTTCACTGCCCGATGGCTTCAGTACTGGAGTTCCTCCAAAGCCGGTTTTCGGCTGGACTCTCCCCCGCTACACTTAAGGTGTATGTGGCTGCGATTATGGCATTACACAGTTTGGTGGATGGCTGCTTGCTTGGGAAGCACCGCTTTGTTACCAGTTTCCTTCGTGGCACCTTGAGGATGAGGCCTCCGGTTTGAGTCAGAGTCCCTCCATGGGATCTGACAGTGGTGCTGGATGGATTGACCACAGCACCGTTCGAGCCACTGGACGATGCATCGGACAGGTGTCTTGCCTTAAAGATGGCATTTTTGCTGGCCATGACCTCTCTCAAGGGAGTTGGAGATCTACAGTCCCTGTCGGTGGCTCCTGCTAACCTGGAGATCGTTCCAGGCGCAGTTAGAGCCATCCTGCATCCTAGGCCGGGGTATGTACCTAAAGTACCCACTGAGGTGGCCCGGCCAGTAGTCCTGCAGGCGTTCCATCCTCCTTCAGTATCGGCGGAACAGGAAGGTGAAAGGCTGCAACTGCTTTGTCCAGTCAGAGCACTGGAGGTTTATGTCCGGAGGACATCCCAGTGGCGCAAATCGGACCAATTGCTGGTATGCTTCGGGCCCCCTCGTAAGGGCTGCCTGGCTACCAAACACACTACAGGTGGATAGTTGAGGCTATCGCTTCGGCTTACGAGGTGCGCGGTTTGCCTTCACCTCTGTCGATCAAAGCCCACTCCACACGGAGTATGGCATCCTCCAGAGCTTGGTGGTCGGGAACCCCCCTCTCCGATATATGCGATGCTGCGGGATGGTCCTCGCCTCACACTTTTGTGAGATTTTACAGCCTAGACCACTTACATAATCTGGGATCTGTGGCTCTCTTGTCTTGAAGTGTGCCCTGCTGGCTTCACACTCGTGACAGGCATCCCTTCAGCATGGCGGAGTTGGTACTGCGTTCCCCATAGCGTCAGCTGACGCAGCGTTGAAGTTCCCTTGAAAGGGAACGTACCAGGTTACGTAGGTAACCATGGTTCCCTGATAGGGAACGAGACGCTGCGTCTCGCTGCCATACTTCCGGCATGCCTGTGAGCGGCTTGCTTCAGTCGATCAGAAGGCTGACGACAACAGTGAAGCCGGCTCCCTTTATACCTCCGGTTCCGCCGGCGTGCGTCACGTGTTGACGTCGAACCCATTTAAGATTGGTCTAAGTTGTTACAGAGATTCAGAGGCTGTCACGCTGGAGGCGTTCCCCATAGCGTCAGCTGACGCAGCGTCTCGTTCCCTATCAGGGAACCATGGTTACCTACGTAACCTGGTACGTTACGTTCCTATAATCACTAGGCAATATCTCTGCCTTTAATTCTCATTTTGTTCTAACAAATTCATGCATATGTTTGAAGAATTACAAGTTTAAATGGAAGTTTAATTGTGTTTCTCACAAATACAGCATATTATATAGCTTCTGTATAATAATTTGTTTCCCTTCCTAGGATTTTCAATTAACACAGAAATAGTGTCCTATTCCTTCTCTTCCTTATCTTAAAACAGTATCTCTCCCCGACCTACTGAGCTTTCTTATCTCCTGCATGACAACAGGATATTACTCAGTTGCATAATAAAACTGTCTGTTTCTGTTTCTCGCTATGAGTCTGTGATACCGATTTAATTTGCCCTCCTTGCAGTCTACCAAGGCATAGTTTGCTTCTTCTTTAAAGAACCAGTTCTCTAATTTTGATCTTTTAAATCAATCTATCCACTAATCATTTTAACCAAATAATTTAATAACTTGAGCGGTCAAATAAATGCATCCAAAATACAATTCTTCCTTCTGTAAATTTTCAGGACATAGAAATACATAACTATAAAAGAAATACTAGCAAAGTATCAGCGCCCAACTTTTATATTTATCTTCTAGCATTTTAAGTAAGTTTTACCTCCTATTAATTCTATTCATTGATATATTATCCTCTCTAATTTATGATTAGGGTAGTGGTTTGTCTAAACCTGCTTTTTGACACTACTCTAACCTACTAATTAATTATTCTCTTGATTTGACTCTGTTTCTTTAGAACCTTTTCTCATTCAATGTTTTTCTTACACACTCACACATATGGTCTCATTCACACCATTCATGTCTGTACTGCATAAAAATGTAGGTCCTTCAAAACTTCACTTTTGCTACTTTTTCTGTCTGATTCTTCAAGTCTAAAGCTTGTTTTCCTGCCTATTTCCTTCTCTATTCCTCCTCCATTTCTTAAGACTTCATACTGCTTCCTACTCTATGAAATTAAAATGATTAAGAGACCTTGTAAATTCCATCCACTCACATTTTCACTCAGCGCTGTCCATGTCTGTATCTCAAAGTCTTTAACATCTGCACAGTCTGAGTTCACAGTCATCAATCTTTCATTCAAAACAAAAATTAATTGTCACCCAGAGTCCAGTGCATCTGCTGTGTCATTCGTTTCCTCTCTCGGGCTTTAAACACAACACACTCACTACAATCAAGGAAATAATTTTCAGAGAATCATGCACTTTTCAGAGAGATTTGGACTCCCATGCAATCACACACATTCCTCAGGATCGTAAAATCTAGCTGTCACACACAGGCTGAACAAGGCGAGTGGTGAGTAATTTAGTCTTTATTTTAAACACACACGATGAGCAGGGCTGGACTAAGGGGAAGTTAGCCGAGTACGGGAGGGACGCCGTACTCGGCCCAGGGGTCCGAAGCCCGGGAAGTTCCTTGTGAAGGTCGACGTGGCACTCAGGAGACGAGAAGTCGGGAGACGTACTTTCTGGCGCAGGGGTAGCATGAGCCAGTAGGTAATGATCTTGAGGCGTCCGTGCGGGAGGCATAAGCTTGTGCTATCTGCAAGGAAACTGCACAGTGGTGGGTGGTGATTGCTGTGTGAATGATGTGCAGGTGTGTGTGATTAGTACTCTGGTGAGTGTGTGCGCTGTGGCTGAGAGAGGGTGGAGCCTGGCGTGCTGGTAACACTAGCTCCCATTCTGTGTTTTACGAATGGGGCTCTTTGTGTCTTATCTAATCAAAAACTGCAGCTGTAATGAGAGCACATCCTGTGCGCCACAAAAGAAAGAATAGCAAGGTTTTCTTTGAGAGTCTTTCTTTTCAGTTGTGGGGCACTTTGTTTAAAGCCAAATATTACTTAATTTTTGTGAGCCCTCACAAGTTTTCAAATAGGTCTAATTCTGCTAAAATGCAAGAGCGGTAAGACAGGTACACAATGTGTCAGGTGTTGCCAATTTGCTCCAGCTTTGTCTTTTATCTGGACTGCATTGAAGTTACCTCAGTTACTTCTTAGTCCAATCACCTGGATTCAGGTCACTATCATGTGAACCCTCATTCGTACCAGTCCTTCTACCTTGTCCACTGGAGTCTCAAATGGTTGCATCAGGTTTGGCCAACTGCACCTATTCAGACAAAACTCAAAACAAAAATCAGGGCAGTACTCATCACAACTTACATGCCAAACATGCAGCGATGGCATATGACCTCCTTCTCTGTATATTTGCCATACCATAGGCCTTACTTGTCAGCAACTCATAAAATTCTGATGTTTTTGCTCCTGGTGTAGCTTATTTACATACGTGTCAGAGGAAAAAAATCCTCTCAGGTCTGCTCTGTGCCATAACATATTTTGCTAAATTTTATTCTCTTTAGAATCTGACTAGCCTTCTCTACTATTCCCAAAAAATGGATACACTGTACACAACTTGTATTATCTTTATAGTTATCTCAAGGAATCTTTTATTTTAACCATTTTATCACAATCTTTGCATGTACCTGTTTGCATAATATTGCTTCAAAATCAGTTTACCATCACCAGCAAGTTTCTGTAGCTTTTAGTTCTATTTTCAGCTCCAGTGTCAACTAAATCATCAGTGATGTCTCGTAATCGCCCTTTAGAGACTGGAAGTCTTCCAGGTGACGCTTTAATCACTGCAGGTTTAACAATCTGTAAGGTTATCTTAGATTTTGGTTTTGTTAACTTCAGTTAATTAAGGTAGTTTATCTCTGTTTGTCCTCTATTTCATACAACACACAATCTCTGACCTGTCCTGTATTCATTTTCTCTTTTTATTTGAAGTTATTTTATTATTGTTTAATCATAAAAGTCTGGAGTTTTACTCTTTATTCTGTGACGACCCCAGAGCGGACGGTTTGTCCGTCTCTGTGGAGGTTGTCTTTAGGTTACCTCCTCCTCTCTATTGCTTTGTTTGCCTGTTTCTTTTTCTCTGTGTCCTTTCTTAGGTGGAGCGCACCTGGGAGGAATTTTGAAGGGCGTGGCTTGGGGTTTAAAAGCCGGGGCTTCGATGCAGTACCGGGGTGCTGCTGTTTGTCCGCCACTTTGCCGCCCCCCGTTGTTGTTTTATTTTGGGCACTTTTTGGTTATCGTTATGTTGTTTTACTTCTAATGTATTTTTAGCACATTATGTAATAAAAATATTATTTGTTATCTGTGACTATTCCGTCCTGTATATTCTTGTCAAGCCCTTGAGCCGGGGTCTTGACAGAATGGGGGCTCGTCTATAAAGTAACCTGTAATAGTCTGACTTTATTGTAGGTTCATGTTGGTTCGGCATCGGTATGTAGTCACCGTGGAGAGTTAAGGTGAGTACTGGTTGGACACATACTCGCTGAGAGTTCCCTGCTGGGCATAGAGACATTTTATCCTTAGGGGATTTTGTCTTGGAGGGGTTTTGTTAGTGTGGCAGTGAGTGGTTTGTGTCGGTTGGGTTTTTCCAACCTTCTTGGGAGCAGTCCGTGGGGTCGCACTACTGCGGTCTGCTTGCAGATAGCTGCGTGACCTGCTGGTTTTGTGCTTAATCAACCCACTACGAAATTCGCACAGAAGACTAGCCATAAGTTTAGTAAGCTTCTGGGTAGGCAGTCAGAGGGGACGGCCTGGGGCAATGCTTGCTAGAAGTGTGTGTCTAATATGTCCGAAACTTACTCTCTGGTGACTTTGTGTTTGTGGTTTGTAGGATGGACTTGTCCAGGTTCTATGAGGCGCCTAGTGCTAAGTTACTGGAAACGTGTAAATGGGATCAGTTAGTAGAAATAGCTAGGTATTATACTATTGAACTACGGGATGGAATGCTTAAAGATGAGCTAAAAGCGTTTATTTTGTTGTTGTTTGAAATGGGTGTATTACAAAAGGAGCCTGGTGGGGCAGCAGCTTTAGTGAAACCTGCGGCGTCAGATTTGTCAGGGAGGCATAGGAGTGAGTTTACCTTTGAGCAGCAGGAGCGGTTGCTTCAGCTGGAATTAGAGCTTGCGCAAATTAAGCTCAGGCGTGTGGAGAGAGAGTCCGGCGTCAGTGCGATAGGTAGGTTTGGGTCTGTGGGTACACGGGAAACTGCTGATTTGACGGCTAATCTCCGGCTGATCCCTAAATTTAATAAAAGGGATCCGGATACGTTTTTTACTTTGTTTGAGCGTGTGTCTGAGGCTAGACAATGGCAAGATGCAGAAAAGATCCTCCTGCTTCAGTGTGTGCTTACAGGAAAAGCGTAAGAGGCGTACTCAGTTGTGTGCGCACAGGATTGTTTTTTAACTTATGAGATGGTGAAGGAAACTGTGTTAAAGGCGTATCAATTGGTTGCGGAGGCATATAGGCAGAAATTTAGACAGTGGGTAAAAACAGAGAAGCAAACCTGTGTTAAGTTTCTTAGTAAATTAGCGTTGGTGTACCGCGGAGCAAGTTTTTACTTTCGAGCGTCTGAGTGAACTAATGATTTTGGAGCAATTTAAAAGCGCGTAACCCGGCCCCGTTATGACAAATTTGAATGAGCGGGATCCGGACAGTGCATTAAAAGCGGCTCAATTGGCCGATGATTTTGTTCTAACCCATCGAGATTATGGGGTATGTTCTGAGTCGGGCTGTGACTCGTGTAGTGCGCGCCCTGGATTGGTTAAAGTTGGCCTACCTTATAAACCTGTTAATGTTGGGCGTTCTGGCCGGCTGGTGGGGCCAAATGTGTGTCACTATTGTCGTGGCGAGGGGCATTGGAAAGATAAATGTCCGGTGTTGAGGAGTAAAACTCGGGTGGCTGTTCCTGCACCAGCCATGTTGTGCGCCACAGCGCACGACACAAAAGCGTTAGTTTCTCAGACTATGGACAATTCAGGTTTTGAGCCTTTTATTACAAATGTGCGTGTTTCGCTTGCAGGCAGTGATAAGTGCGTGGATATTAAAGTACTTCGGGATACGGGAGCCAGGCATTCTTTCATTGTTGACTCTACATTGCCATTTTCTGATATGTCACAGACGGGCGAATTTATTATAATGCGTGGCATGGCGCTTGGATACGTCACTGTGCCTCGGCATAGTGTGGTGGTGAACTGTACTTTGGTTAATGGCGTTTTTCCGGTTGGTGTGTGTCCAGCGTTACCTTTAGAGGGCGTAGCAATGATTCTGGGTAATGACATCTGTGGCAGTGCTGTTTGGGCTGCTGGTTTACCTTCTCCAGTTGTCGTGTCAAAGCCTTTGTCACCTGATGTGACTGACAGTGATATTTTTCCTGTTTGTGCTGTAACACGTGCTCAAACTAAAATCTGTGGTGCTGACCTTGCGCGGGACTCAAAAAACTCAGTTGAGCCTGTTGTGTTGCCCAGGTTGCCTGTGTCTGTGTCAAAGGATGAATGGGTGAGTACGCTGAAGGAAGACAATTCACTATTGGGGCGGCTGTGGCTTGGTGGCAGAGCGGGTCGTCTACCCATCGGAAGGTCGGCTGTTCGATTCCGGCTTTCCCCAGCCATGTGTCGAAGTATCCTTGAGCAAGATACTGAACCCCAAATTGCTCCTGAAGCTGCGCCTTCGGTGTGTGAGTGTGTGTGAATGGTTAGTATAACTTGTACTGATGGGCAGTTAGCTCCTGCCATCAGTGTATGAATGTGTGTGTCTGGGTAAATGTGATCTGTAGTGTGAAAGCGCTTTGAGTAGTCGGACGACTAGAAAGGCGCTATACATTTACATTTATTATCACCATTGTGGGATCAATTAGTGCCATTTGAGCAGATGGAGGATTCAGCAAGTGGGTACTTTGTACAGAATAATCTGTTGGTGCGTAAGTGGTCGCCATGTGATGGTGAGATGATGGGTGAGCCTGTGTTTCAACTGGTTGTACCAGATGTGTTTCGGGCAGTTGTACTTAAGGTTGCACATGATCAAAGTGGTCATTTTAGGGTGCGTAAAACCTACTTGCATATCCTAAAACATTTTTTTTTGGCTGCAGGTTAAGAGAGAGTTGGCAAGTTACATAAAGTCTTGCCATGTATGTCAGCTGACTGGCAAACCCAACCAAAAAATAAAACCTGCACCATTACAACCAATTCCAGCTATAAATGAGCCATTTGAGTATTTGATTATTGATTGTGTGGGGCCATTGCCGGTTTCGAAATCAGGTTATAAGTATCTGTTAACAGTAATGTGTCAGCGAACACGTTATCCTGCTGCGTATCCTCTCCGTTCTATTACAACAAAGGCTGTGGTTAAGGCACTGGTACAGTTTGTTACGGTCTTTGGAATTCCAAAGATAATTCAGAGTGACCGTGGGTCCAATTTCTCGTCCCATATGTTCGCTCAGGTTTTGAAATCGCTGGGAGTGAGACATAATCAAGCCACAGCGTATCACACGCAGAGCCAGGGTGCACTGGAGCGCCTCCATCAGTCTCTGAAGTCATTGTTTCACGCATATTGTACGGAGTTGAACTACGATTGGGAATAAGGTCTGCCATGGCTATTGTTAGCAGCTCGTGAGGCTGTGCAGGACAGTACGGTTATGTTAATTGTTTTCCGCATCGCCTGTATACAGCTGGGTGTGTGGCTAACGAGAAGCTACAATTGGCTCAAAGTAAAATAAAAGCACAGTACGATCGCCGTACGGAGCGTTATGAGTTTAGTCCTGACAACTCTTGTTTGTTCGCCTTTTCAAGCGAAGTATTCTGGCCCATTTGTTGTGAAAGAAAAAGTTACTGATCTGAACTATAATAATTAGACCTGGTGGTAACAAGGCAACGCTGCTTTGTCATGTTAATCTTATAAAACCTTACTATCAGCGGCCTGTTGGTGACGGTTACGTGAGTCCAGCTCTTGCTGTAGACACGCTTTCTTTGGGGTGTGAGGAAGATGGGGTCCCAGACCCGGAGGTCAGCGAGTCGTGTGGTAAGTAAAAGAATTCAGAAACACTTCGTGATTTAGATTCATTGTTGTCCCATTTGTTGTCGTTGCAGCCCATTTTTCTGAAATTACATGCCCAAATAGATTGAGTATATCTTACCAACCACAAAGGCTATATGCATAATGTTGGTCTCAAAAGAAAGCTAAGACCTGTGAGATTAAAATAGAAGTGTAGGGATTCAGGTATCTATACTCTGTCAGATAATATGCAACTGGAAAGCAGTAGAAAATTGAAATTTCTACCTCTGCCTAAAAAACCCACACATAATTTATAGTGAAAACACATTAGAAACATCAAGGAATAAGCCT
>WNGW01000254.1:6864-17156 GCA_011952105.1 Coreoperca whiteheadi
GAACAGAAAATTTCACAGTAAGACAATAACTCAAAACCATAAACATAAAAAACTCAGACTAAAATGACACAGAACAGACAATAATCAAAAACACTCCACTCGAAGCTCTGGCTCTCTGGCTCTTCCTTGAAGCGGTGAGGAGACTCGTGTCGCTTCCTTCTGCAGGCACAGGTTGTTATGTAATGAACGACTAGGGATCAAAAAGTGTTTCAACAAACACTGACAGTCTGTTGGCTTCCACCAATCGGAAGGTTGGCGGTTCGATCCCGGCTTCCCCCGGCCATGTGTCGAAGTATCTTTGAGCAAGATACTGAACCCTGAACTGCTCCCGAAGCTGCGCCTTCGGTGTCTGAGTGAGTGTGAATGATTAGTTTAATTTGTACTGATGGGCATTTAGCTCCTGCCATCAGTGTATGGATGTGTGTGAATGGGGTGAATGTGATGTAGTGTAAAAGCGCTTTGAATAGTCAGAAAGACTAGAAAGGCGCTATACAAGTACAGTCCATTTACCATAAAGTTCACCTGAAAGCTTCTCCTAAAGAAACATAAGGTTCTGAGGAGAGAGGCGTATGTGTTCTCCTGTCGCAAGCAAGCTTTCTATGGAATGAACAAGTAGGACTTGGTGCCACAGGCTTTTATAACCTCTGTGCCCTTTGTCCCACTACCTGCAGGAAGAACCCTAAGGGACCAGTGCAATGTGGATTGTGGTGGTCGAAGGCGGGGGCGTCAGTGACCCAATCCCCAGACACAGAATCTGGCTCTAGGGACACCCCGCAGGGGGGGAAGGATCCTAAGCTTGTGTGGGAGGATGAGAGATACCGACTAGAGACAGTCAGGCTCACCTCCACGCACAGCTTGGGCTCTGGAACCCAACTCTTCGAGAGAGGCTGGACTCCCCAGCTCAGCCGCCATGTGTTGGAGTTCAACCCGGTGAAGAGGGTCGTTTACCTGCGCCTCCAGGTCGGGGATAGGTCTCTCACTGTCATTTGTGCTTATGGGCCAAATGGCAGTGTAGAGTACACAACCTTCTCGGCATCTCTGGGAGGGGTACTGGTAAGTGCTCCGTCCGGGACCTCCATCGTTCTACTGTGGGACTTCAACGCTCATGTGGGCAGCGACATGACACCTGGAGGGGTGTGATTGGGAGGAACGGACCTGAATCCGAGTGGTGTTCTCTTATTGGACTTCTATGCCAGTCACAGTATGTCCATAACGAACACCACGTTCAAGCATAAGGGTGTCCATCAGTGCACATGGCCCCAGGACACCCTAGGCTGGAGGTCGATGATCGACTTTGTGGTTGTTTCATCGTCCTGCAGCCGTATGCTTTGGATTATCAGGTAAAGAGAGGGGCGGAGCTGTCAACTGATCACCACCTGGTGGTGAGTTGGATTCGATGGTGGAGGAGGATGTTGGACAGACTTGGCAGACCCAAACGTACTGTGAGAGTCTGCTGGGAACGTTTGTCTCAAGTCAGAGAGATCATTAACTCCCACCTCTGGCAGATCTTCAACCAGACCCCGAGGGAGGCTGGAGACATGGCATCCGAGTGGACCATGTTCTCCACCTCTATTGTCGATGTGGAGCTGTGGCCGTCAGATCTCCAGTGCCTGTCGTGGAGGCAACCCCCAAACCCGGTGGTGGACTATGGAAGTAAGGGATGCCGTTGAGCTGAAGGAGGAGTCCTATCAAGCCTGGTTGGTTCATGGGACTCCAGACGAGCTGATGGGTACTTGAAGGCCAAGCGAACTTCAGCCCGGGTGGTTGCAGAGGCAAAAACGCAGGTCTGGGAGGAATTTGGTGAGGCCATGGAGGAGCACTATCAGTCGTTCTTGAAGAAATTCTGGCAAACCGTCCGGCACCTCAGGAGAGGAAAGCAGTGCCCTGCACACACTGTTTACAGTGGGGGTGGGAATCTGCTGATTTCGACTGGGGACATCCTCTGTCAGTGGAAGGAGTACTTCGAGGACCTCCTCAACCCCACCAACACTTCTTCCAGTGAGGAAGCAGAGGCCGAGGGCTCAGGTGTGGAATCCCTGTAGAAGTATTGTATGGTACTTTTTTTAATATGATTTCGTAAAAATAGGCCTGGTAGTAATAATTGTCATAATGGTCTATGATACTTTAAAGACTATATTATGAGAGGAGATAATAGAAAGTTAATGGCAGCTGCAGCAGTTTTTACTAAATTCAATTATCTTTTAAACGTTGTTGTGTAAAATAATGACTGATTATACATTGTACATTCTTCAGCAGGTCATTTACTAAGTTTAAGCTTTACACGTTTATTTATGGTTGTTTTTAAACCTGATACCTGCCTGAACACTGCAGACACTCTGAACGTTTGTGTTTATAACTAAAGTGAAACCACAGCAGATTATATAAAGTTAACGGCACTAAAGTCAACAATTTGTCAGTGGAGTCTGGAGCGCTGCAGACTCACTATCAGCTGCTGCAGAAACAGGAGCTCTGGGAGACTTTATTATACCTTTAAACACTCCAACCATTAAGATGGACTACGGGACGGTGAACTTACCTCCAGGTCCTGCACGGAGATCTCCATCCGGGTCAGGTACATGTAAGGCACCCCGGAGCTGGAGCCCTCCGGCCCGTCGCTGACTGAGAAGGTGTTGGAGAACGGCTGTCTGGAGGTGGACGACTTATAAACCACACCCGAGATCCGGTCTGGAGTTTCAAAATAACAGACGCATACACCTCTATCAGGAAGCCCGCTGCCATTTCAAAATAAAACCGGAAGTGACGGTTCCGGTGGACACGAGTTCATTACAAAGGAGCACGTGACTGCCACAAATACTGAATTTAAGAAAATAACTTACACTAGGAAGTAAAATAATCAGAATAAATGTTGGGTCTTCTGAACGTGTTGAAGAAGGGATTAATTAAAATGGTGTCATGTAGTTTGAATCAATTCTTTCTATTCATGTGTCTCAAGGACTTTAAACAGACAACTCGTCTCTAAATACTTTAAAAACAGAGGTCTGCATTTGTGTAAATGATGTTCTGCCAGCACAATCATCTTTCTGCATAGACACATAGAGAAATCCATCTCCTACATTAGTGCCCAGCAGTCTGCCTCAGTATTATATTCCTGTTTCTGTTGTAGAGATGTTATGTTCATCTAGAGTTTAACGTCTGCACTGTTTCAGCTGCATCATGTCAGTAGTCCTGACCTGAGAGAGACAACAAACACACTCACAGCGACATTCTGCTTTTATTGGAACAAGAGCCAGAACTCAAAACTACACATGACAGAAGCTACAAGTCAACGGCATTTCCACCATTTAATGATCAGAGCTTCATCTTTAAAGGAGTGGAAGTGGGACAAGTTTACAAGGTTCACTGATGAGTTTATTACAATAACCTGAAAGATTTCTGTAACTGTGATCCTGTACAGACTCAACTGATGTGTTTCTGTAACAGGAGGAGACTCTCCCTCCTACAGAGAACACAGAGACACTGAGGAACCAGACAAGGACCAGAGCCCAAAGCCAGGATAAAGAGGTTCAGTGAATGTGGTGTTGAAGGTGTGGAGGTGGATCAGTGAGTCAGAGGAGACTCTGTAGAAGGACAGAGTGCCAGCAGGACAGTCCACATACACTGCTACTCTGTCAGAGACAGAGGAGGAGGAGGAGGAGGTGGAGATGGATGTTCCTCTCTTGTTGTGCCAGACAGAGTAACCACCATCAGAGCAGTTCAGGCTCCAGGACTGATCATTCCATCCAAACACACAGTCTTCACTGTCTCCTCTCCTGCTGATTCCTCTGTAACTCACTGATATATAAACTCCTCCTCTCCACTCGACCTCCCAGTAACAGCGACCAGTCAGACCATTTCTACACAGCAGCTGAGGCCAGATGTCAAACCTGTCTGGATGATCAGGATATAAATGTTCCTTCTTCACATATGTCGCCTTCCTGTTGTTGTCAGACAGTTTGATGTTTCTGTTTACTGTGTTTGTGTCGAGTGTGAGTTCACATGAATCTGATGGAGAGAACAAGACACAATACAGCTGCAGTTATTAACCTATCATCTGTCTGATGATGACATCACAGCTGTGGATGAGTGATGTCACCGTTTGAAGATGGTTGAATGTGCTGCTTTGTTGTCATGAACCAAAGTAAAAACACACTTACACTTCCTCAGACCTGGTCTCAACCATCGGACTCCAGCAGGCTCCACCCTGAAAGGAGGAGGGGGGTCAGAGCAGCACATCCTCTTTCAGCATGCACACATGGACATTACATTACTCTCAGACACATTTACACCATCTGTGCATCCGGCCTGCTTCTCCCTGCTCCCCCTGAACCTCTTCCCCTCTGCCCCCCTCCTCATACACTGAGAGGGACCCACAGGATGTTGGTGGGGGTGAAAGAGGACGACAACATCTGACGAGAGACACAAACCTCTTGTTGGATCATCCCGTCTCCATTAAGAGTCCAACTTCAACAGCACTCCTTGGTTCCAGACCTCTGCCATAAAACCTAGTGACAGAGACTCCCAGACTGTTTCCCTCCAAAACCTCACAAGTGTCCTCTTTCTGATGGAAACAGCATCGTTTCACGTGTTGGGATGTTTTGAGCATGTTCCTGCTATGGCTTGGTGTTAAACTGATATCTGTGATGTATTTTACAGCAGGAATAATTACTGTCAGGATCACTTGTGTTTCCACTGAGCTGCACGTCGTGTTTGACGTCATTAAAAGCAGAAATAAATGCTCTCAGATTTATATCTGCTGTGACAAAGATGAGCATCTGTAAAAAGAGGTGGACCTATAGTGTTGGTGCCGAGACTCTCCTGGTCGCCGCCCCTTCAACCCAAAACTAGAAGTGAATGATGTTACGCCATGATGGCAGCATTGATGTTGAGGGAGGAATGTTTCCATTATAAACCAATAAGACCCCAAAACCACAGAAACAGCTCTCTACTTTCTCCAAAGGCCACCAAGGGGGAAACGGCGTCATCTGGTGGAGAACTGTAAACATGCAGTGTAGCTAGTTTGTTGAAGGAAGTGAGTCTTTCCCGGTGTGTGAGGGGTAGTTACGTTACTTAGTCAGCCATAAAGTGTGTAGACAAACTCAGGTTGCAGTATAATAGTTACTGAAGGCTGTGTGTTGTGTTTGCTGCCACTGAAAATAAATTAAAAGTTTGTTACTACAGCGTCATTGTACTCTGCACAGCAGAGTTGAAGCTAGCTGGTAACCAGCTATGAGTAAGGCTAATGTCAATCAAAACAGCCTCAAACCGGAGGTCTCCCAAATATGTTTTGGAACTGCGGAGAGTAATCAGATGATCGATCACATCTTCTTTTGTGTGTTTTTTTTTATAACCACAGCAAAAGAAAAATATTTCACAATGACTTGTAATGTTAGCTCAGCTGCTAACTAGCTAAGTTAGCATTTCACCGTCTGTTAAGACAAGAAGACGCTGCAAGCTAATAACTTTACAGAAAACTGAACAGGGACTTGTTATTTGTATTTCTCTGTCAGAAGCGTTCTCACCTACTGGAAATGCTTCGTTTGGTTGAGGGGAACAATAAAACGGCTTGTATTTGACGACAAATCACAGGAAGTCCTCCCTCCCATTAGCACTAGCTTCACAGCGGGGCGTTCAGCCCCAGTCAGAACAGCGCAGTTTAGCTGGTTTCCACCACCAGAAACATGTATGGTAAAATATGGCGGCTGGGTGGATGAGAGGGGAGTTGACTGCTGGAAGTCAGAGACGTATTTTATGGAAAGCCAAGTGGGTCAAAAACATCTCAGAAATGTAGTGTACAATCGAACAAGCACGTTACAAAAACGCCTTGGCAAAGCAACAAATGTGTTGTTTTGCCTGGGCAGGTCACAATTACTTATATAGCGCTTTTTCTTCCACCTTAGCGGACCAAAGCGCTTTACAGTTTGCCTCTCATTCACCCATTCACACTCAACATTCACACACCGATGACGGCGGAGCTGCCATGCAAGGTGCTGGCCTGACCCATCGGGAGCAACTCAGGGGCTCAACATCTTGCTCAAGGACACTTCGACATGGGCTGGCGGAAGCCGGGATCGAACTGCCGACTTTCTGATCGGAGGATGACCCGCTCTGCGGCTAAGCCACAGACGCTTTATTTAGTTGTGGGGCTTCAGTGACCCCTTGCTTCTTATTGGCTAGTGTGCTCTATCAATTATGTTTGCATTTAGTCATTTAGCATATGCTTTTATCCAAAGCGACTTACATATGAGGAAGACAATGGAAGCAATTATAACAACACAAGGTAACAAAAAGCATAAGTGCACCAAAAACTAGTCTGTTAAAGCCCAGCACAGAATACAAAGCTAAGGATAGGAAGGTATTTTTTTATTTTATTTGTTATTTGTTATTTTTTAAGAAATCCAAGATTTTCAGGACTGTTTAATTTGACATCCTGAAACAAGAGATTCAGAGGTCCTCATGAGAGCCTGTTTAAAATGGAGCTTGAAATAAAACATTTTTTTTAAGACAAACTGTGACTTCATCTGACCTGAGAGTTTCCAGCGTACAGTGTGGACTTTGCAGTCCAGCAGACAGCAGCATCACTCCTGACTCCTGCAGGTCGTTGTTACTCAGGTCCAGCTCTCTCAGACTAGATGACTGGGAGCTGAGAACTGAGGACAGAGCTGCACAGCTTCTCTCTGAGAGGTTACAGCCACTCAGTCTGGAGAGAAAATAATGAACAAGAAGAACAATAACATCTGTGTAGAATATTGAGTCTTGACTTCTGGTGATACAGAATATATAATATCTTCTCACCACATCTTAAAGTACTTGCTGTTTTACTCGAGACAAGTTGAAGATGTGTTGTTTAATCGTGGCTTAAACAGAAATAAACAAACATCCAGTAATCAAAGTCACAATCTCAAAACATAAATGAGGTTCTCTGTCTCCGCCAGAGGTCATATTTCACACAGTAGAATATGTGAATCTGAAATATAACAAACTAAACTGGAAAAATCCAAGAATTTCTGGACTATTTCATTTGAAATCCTGTAACAAGAGATTCAGAAGTCCTCATGAGAGTCTCTTTAAAATGAAGCGTGAAATTAAAAAAAATAATTTAACACAAACTGCGACTTTATCTGACCTGAGCGTTTCCAGTGTACAGTGTGAACTTTGCAGTCCAGCAGACAGCAGCTTCACTCCTGACTCCTGCAGGTTGTTGTTACTCAGGTCCAGCTCTCTCAGACTAGAGGACTGGGAGCTGAGAACTGAGGACAGAGCTGCACAGCTTCTCTCTGAGAGGTTACAGGCACTCAGTCTGGAAACAAAACAGTAAGGAAACAAGCAAGAAGTTATTTATTGTTTTCTCCTGTTGAAAGATACCAGAGTATTTAATCATGAATAAATCCCACTTACAGAGCTTTCTTGGAGGCTTTGACCACTGGCAGCAGCCTCTGAAGAGCCTCCTCTGAAGCAGAGTATTTCTTCAGGTCAAACACGTCCAGATCTTTTCCTGATGACAGTAAGATGAAGACCAGAGCTGACCACTGAGCAGGAGACAGTTCATCTGTGGAAAGACTTCCTGAACTCAAAGACTGTTGGATTTGTTCCACTAGAGAACGATCATTCAGTTCATTCAGACAGTGGAACAAATTGATGCTTCTCTCTGCAGAGGGAGTCTCTTCGATCTTCTTCTTGATGTACTTGACTGTTCTCTGATTGGTCTGTGAGCCACTTCCTGTCTGTGTCAGCAGGCCTCGTAGGAGAGTCTGATTGGTCTGCAGTGAAAGTCCCAGGAGGAAGCGGAGGAACAAGTCCAGGTGTCCATTTGGACTCTGTAAGGTCTTGTCCACAGCACTCTGGTAGAAATGTGTCACTGCAGATTCATGGTAGGTGGATTGTTCTTCTGACAGCAGACTGACAGCAGAGCTGATGAATGTCAGATGGACATGAAGAGCAGCCAGAAACTCCTGAACGCTCAGATGGACGAAGCAGAACACCTTGTCCTGGAACAGCCCTCTCTCCTCTTTAAAGATCTGTGTGAACACTCCTGAGTACACCGAGGCTGCTCTGATATCGATGCCACACTCTGTCAGGTCTGATTCATAGAAGATCAGGTTGCCTTTCTGCAGCTGCTCAAAAGCCAGTTTTCCCAGAGACTCAATCATCTTCCTGCTCTCTGGACTCCAGTGTGAATCTGTCTCAGCTCCTCCATCATACTTGATGTTCTTCAGTTTAGACTGAACCACCAGGAAGTGGATGTACATCTCAGTCAGGGTCTTGGGCAGCTGTCCTCCCTCTCTGGTCTTCAACACCTCCTCCAGAACTGTAGCAGTGATCCAGCAGAAGACTGGGATGTGGCACATGATGTGGAGGCTCCGTGAGGTCGTGATGTGGGAGATGATTCTGCCGGCCTGCTCCTCATCTCTGAATCTCTTCCTGAAGTACTCCTCCTTCTGTGGGTCAGTGAACCCTCTGACCTCTGTCACCATGTCAACACACCCAGGAGGGATCTGATTGGCTGCTGCAGGTCGTGTGGTTATCCAGAGGCGAGCAGAGGGAAGCAGGTTCCCCCTGATGAGGTTTGTCAGCAGCACATCCACTGAGGTGGACTTTGTAGCATCAGTCAGGATTTTAGTGTTGTGGAAGTCCAGAGGAAGTCGACACTCATCCAGACCGTCTAAGATGAACACAACCTGGAACTCTTCAAACCTGCAGATTCCTGCTTCTTTGGTTTCAGTAAAGAAGTGATGAACAAGTTCCACCAAGCTGAACTTTCCCTCTTTCAGCACATTCAGCTCTCTGAAAGTGAATGGAAATGTGAACTGTATGTCCTGGTTGGCTTTGTCTTCAGCCCAGTCCAGAGTGAACTTCTGTGTTAACACTGTCTTCCCAATGCCAGCCACTCCCTTTGTCATCACTGTTCTGATTGGTTCTTCTCTTCCAGGTGAGGGTTTAAAGATGTCTTCTTGTCTGATGGTTGTTTCTGGTCTGTCTGGTTTCCTGGATGCTGCTTCAATCTGTCTGACCTCATGTTCATCATTGACCTCTGCAGTCCCTCCCTCTGTGATGTAGAGCTCTGTGTAGATCTGGTTCAGAGGGGTTGGGTTTCCTGCTTTGGCAATCCCCTCAAACACACACTGGAACTTCTTCTTCAGGTCAGATTTAAGTTTACGCTGACAAACTCCAGAATGACTTCCTGAATGAAGACAAATTATGTCAGTAAGTGATTTATAATGAAAATATGACAATTTAATTCCTTTAACAAATACACATATAAACATACTTCCCTCCCTCTCTTGAGACATCAGTAAATGTCCCGTTTATCCAGCAGGTTAAATCTTTAGAGAAATCCTCTTACTGCTCTGCAGACAGTCAGCCAGCTCCTCCTGCTTCATTCTCCTCAGGAAGTGCAGTGTGATCTTCAGAAATGCCTCTCTGCTGCTCCTCCTCTGCTCTTCCTCCTCACCGTCCAACACCTTCTCATCCTCCCTCTGACTCTCTAAGCATTCTGAGTAATCTGAACTCAGAACCTTCTGCATCTTCTTCAGCTCGTTCTTCACAAAAGTGACAATGTTCTCCTCCAGCAGCTGGAACAGAACATTATATGAACGACACAATCAAACATCAGATCCATGTTGGACAGACTGACAATCCTCTGGTCTAAAAGTGCAGCCTGGAGATGATTGTGACCAGAACAGATGTAAAAGAAGTTGTTGTACATGAACAGACCATAAATATGGAGTCCAGGTGTGTCTGATGCTGCTGGGCAGACAGACCACTGGGAACCTCTGAGCTCTCCTGGTCGACTCTGTGGAGGAATCATGAAGAATCAGCTCACATTATGTCTGTCCACACAGAGACAAACACAAGCTAAAGGTCCTTTAGTTAAAGTGTTGAGTACAACATTGAATCAGATGGTTTCCCCTGACATTAAAGTGTTGCTCGTACTGCTGATCCCACTGTGAATCAACAGTCCAGTCTGCATTTCTGTGCAGCTTTCAGTTCACTGTGTTGGCTCAGCCCGAACTAGCGACGTGAGGCCGACCTCCCTCCCACCACCTGCAGGAGGAACCGTAGGGGGCCGGTGCTTTGTGGATTGGGTGGCAGTTGAAGGCGGGGGCCTCGGCAACCCAATCCCCGGACACGGAATCTGGCTCTAGGGACATGGAATGTCACCTCGCTGGGGGGGAAGGAGCCTGAGCTGGAGCGGGAGGTTGAGAGATACAGACTAGAGATAGTCGGGCTCGCCTCCATGCACGGCTTGGGCTCTGGAACCCAACTGCTTGAGAGAGGCTGGACTCTCTACTACT
>WNGW01000256.1:0-16949 GCA_011952105.1 Coreoperca whiteheadi
ATTTATTACTATACCAAACTAACATTATATTATTATATTATACTTCACTACACTATGACACTTTGCACCATAATATAAGGACCTCACTAGTGGTTAAAACTAGATAAAATAGATCTTTGCAAATGTACGACATCGAAGCACATAAAGCACAGATGTTGATAAAAATGTATACTGTATAACGTTTTATAATTTCCTAATTCCTTATTTTATCTTAACATATAAAGCTTGTTTTAGACATCAAGGTCTGAAAATCTGATTATTAGTGGTATTCTTAATGTTTTGACTTTGTCTAGTATGATTTGAAAATGTTTGCGCTATTAATTTGTGCAGTCAAGTAAGCCCATTTAGGCTGGGCATATTATACACTATTTAGACCAGAATAAAAACTTAATCTAAGAACCGAGGGTTGTTGATAAGAGTTTGTTACTCACATCATTGTCATCTTTGAAGCTCTTCTTCCCTTTCAACCATTGCAGGACGTTGTTTGATATCTTGCGAGCAGCCATGAGTATCAGCAAGATACAATGAAATCGTCAATGTAGAATTAATCGTAGACCCAAAACTGTAAGTAGTTTCTCTCAACACAATGTTTGTCCGACTGGATCTAACTGGATTCTACACTATACATGTTCTACTGTCTCACAAGTGGTCTCACAGTAGAACCATTGAACATTCTAATGGCATACACATCAAAGTAAATTAGACATTCTATGAATCTTTATTTCACTTTTATTAAGATATTTTTAAGTATTGATGATCAGAAAATACTTCAACTTCACGATAATAGCTTAAAGGGAAAAGTTTTGTCCAAAATAGTACTGGGAGGTCTAGGTTCCTTTAGGAAAGTCACTCAAATTCAAAGACAGGACCAATTCTGGTCCGAACACACTCTCTCACCTGTTCACTTCACACACACCTCTGTATATATTCTCACATAAACTCTCACTCTCTCTCTACATTTGTCGATCCATCTGTAAATGCCATAATAATCTGTTAACCTCTTACCCTTTTTTTGAAGATTTTGCCTATTTGGCATAACCAAAGGCAAAAGGGCAGGTGGGTTTTTTTAATTAATAATGTGACCTGTAAACCTGATTTAGATGGCCTGCAATTATGGCTACAACCACATTAAATGACCTAAACTAAAAATGTTTTCTGGAAGAAAGTGACAGAAGAGTCTCCAGCCTTCATCTGATCATTAAAAACAGATTGTACACATTACATCAACCCTGTCACTTAACTCTCTCACCAAAATGTGGCTTAAATCTGAATCTACTGTGTGGTTTTGGTGATGGGAATGTTTCCTGGTGAGTATTAAGATTAAAGAATTACTTGGAACTTCATCTATGAACTGTGAATCCATGCAACAGAAAGTGTCAGTCAGCATAATGTCAAATGTCTCTGTTAAATGTCCAACCGAATGCAAGTCCATGTTATCCAATGCTGGCAAACATTTCAGCACTTTCTTTAAGCTGTTCTCAAAGATCGTTCACCTTGCAATCCAGACTGTTTATAGCAGCTAAAAAATCAGTAAGGGAGATCTTGGAGGAGCAAGGGAGTTTCTGCTGCCATCTTATTAGCTTGTGGGAGTTTCCATGGAGTGGCGTCATAGACATATCCACGTAGATCCCACATTAGATACATCTCTGCTGCCGCCATATTGAAGCAGCGTTCTGGCCAGTTCAAATAGTAGAAAATGCCAGAATTTTTTGCTGCTTCGGATGTTCTAATAAAATAATTGCCACGTTATTTTCCAATATTTTACTGTTACAAACGTGTTGAATTTGACATATCACAGTAAGTAACCCTTTTTTTAAGCTAACATAAAGTTAAGTGACTGTACCTTGTTTGCAGTTTGAGATGGCCTGTCAACAGTTTTACAGACATCCCTTTTATAATGGTGGCCTATGGGGAACATGCTTTTTGGGCACAGCGGCTGCGCCACATCCACTTCTTATTATACATCAATGAGCTGTGCTAACGATGCTAAACCGGCATGCACCAAAGTTAGAATATACTGCGATAATACTATTGAACAAAAGGCGTCTGTGTGAGGGTGGAAAATAAAGGTCCACGATGTTAGTTAGTTAATGTTGAGCAGTGTTAATGGCCATAAAGGCAATGTCACGTTAATGTAACGTTACTGCTCGACTTGGCTAGGTATGTTAAAAAAAATGGTGAACTGTGTGCAGTTAAAATAAGGTGTGTGTAACTTCAAAATATTAATGTCACATTTCAGCATGGTTGCAGAAATAACATTAACCTATGTTGCAATATATATAGACCTAGATGTTATTGGTTGAGCTGGAGTTGGTTATTGAGTCTATATGGTAACCATGAACCCAAACTTTATTATTTTTTATTAATGTTATTACTAAAACAGGCATTTTCATGTTATTACACCCCAGAATCCGACTGATTGTAACCTAACACATTAACATATGTATTTCTCAGTGTAAATTTTCCTCTAGGTGATCCAGACCATCCAGACAGGCTGGATCTGTGAATGCATGAGAAGATCCATGAGAAGACAGATCTGGACTCCTAACAAGACTCGTCTGTGCAGTGAACAATGTGAGAGTCATCACTTCAGCACTGACTCCAGGGAACAGAGACCTTCTTTTCATGCCTTACAAAGAATCAAGAAACGTATCCGTTAATATTTAAAGTATTGACCATAATACATTAATACACATTACAATACATTACTAAATACTTGATTAGGGCACAGTTTGCTCTGTGCTGTCACTGTTACGGTTAAATTACTGACACTATGTCACCAGTAAGGTTTAGTGTTCCCCTGATGCAAAAGGCCAAATTAAGATTTTGGCCAACTTTCACATTTCAGTGCATTTAATGCAAAGATACTTTATCATAGAATGCGATTTTCTGCATTTTCCCCCACAAATTGTCAGTAACAAAACGTTTGGAAAGAATTACTCTCCAAGTCAGAAAGCTGAATACAGCTTGATTCTACAGTGGCAGTAAGATTTGAGAACAGTATTCTTTTAACAGCAACAATAATTTAATAATGTGGATGAAGTGCACACTGTGCATTCATACTCCAATTGTCTTGGTAAGTACACTGTACATTTAAAACCACTTTCAAATACTAAGTCGTGCCTGAAGGACATCCCTGTGCTTACCATTTTCTCTTTCTCCAAGGGTAAAGAAGAACAGCCAAGAGGAAAAAGCTTGGTAAGTATTACTGAGGTGGAAAGTGACAGCTCTATTTCTATTGTAAATAAGAATGAGGGGGTTTCAGATGTAGACAATGGAGTAGTGCCAAGAGTCTTGCTGCCGATCAGAGCAATGTCATGATGATGGAAGACCTGAACACCTGAACAGGCATTTGTTGCTCAAGATGTCGTACATACATTTCTCTGGCAGCGAATGTATGTGACGATGTTGTTTTGGGTAGCAGCGTTCAACAAAACAATCTGAGTGGAAAACAATCAGACTCAGCATCAGGTCACTCTTACACCATGTCAACACAGCTGCCTAGCTACGTTCTAAGTGACCACTACTACATTGTTTCAGAGTCTCCAAGAACACTTAAAAGGAAAGCTTATGCAGTAGAGGAAAAGCTATGTGCAGCTTGCAAAAAGCAAAGGTTGAAAAGCCAGCAGACAAGGAGACTGAAGGCAAGAGTTTCTTCGTTGAAAGGTGTAATAAAAGTGCTTCAGAAGAAACTTTAAATTGTAATTGAATGTGTTCTTCTTGACAGACTGTATGATGTTCCCCCACAGATCTTTCAGAGAACAAAAAATAAGAAAAAGTCAGTGATTGAACTACACTGCACTTCAACTCGCCAAAGGCCTCTGACTATGTCAGAAAGAGCTTTCACTTGGCTTTGCCTCATCCTCAGACCATACAAAAATGATACAGTAGCATCTCTGCAGATCCTGGATTTACTGTTGCTTCTTTCGCAGCTTCAGCTTCAAGAAAACAGGAAAAGACACAGTTTGCTCTTTTATGATGGATGAAATGTATATTCCCAAGCAAACTGTGCGTGGGGGGAATCAAATTCATGGCTATGTTGACATCGGTGCTGGTGAGATGGAAAACGTTGTGGAAACACAAGCATTGGTCCTCATGGTTGTTGCAATCAATGAGTCTTGGAAGATCCCCATTGCCTACTTTCTTATCAACAGCATGATAGGAGCAGAGAGAGCAAACAACATCTGAGAGAGCCTAGTTAGGCTTCATGCAATCAGAGTTAGGGTTATCTCCTTAACATGTAATGGACCCTCCCAAAACTTCGCAATGATCAAGGAGCTTGATGCCAACCTGGACATCATGGACATGAGACCTTACTTTCTCCATTCTGAGGATCACACACAAAAAGTCCATGTGCTCTTGGATCCATGTTACATGCTCAAACTTCTTTGGAATACTGTACTCACCAGTTGAAGTTCTGGTAAAAAAAAGATGACCAGCAGATAAGGTGGCCGTACATTGAGGAGGTCCACAGTTTTAAGGAGAAGGAAGGCCTGCATCTCGGCAACAAACAAAAAATGGTGCACATTCAGTGGCAATATCAGAAAATGAAGGTGTATCTTCAGCCCAGCTCTTCATTGGCAGTCTGGCTGACGCGGCTGAGTATTGTGAGCAAGAGCTAAAGTATTGAAAGTTCAGTAGATGTGCAGCCACAGTTCAGTTCCTGCGCACAAATAATGCAACCTTTGGCATCCTAAATAGCCAGAACCCACTTGGAAAAGGACACAAAGCACCCATCAAGCCAGCAACAACACCGTGCCAAGAATTTTTTAGAAGAAACAGAATTAACTTCCCTGTGAAAAGAAGAGACAACAGACTTGTACATTATGGAATGCCATTATATTAAATATTAAATAAATAAATATGCCTATGAAATAAATAAATGGGTCAATATTTATAGAATAAATGTATAAATAGGTTTTTAATTCACTGGACTTTTATTTCAGAATGCCACATTTATTTATTTCATGGTAGGCCTGCACGATAAATCCTTATAAAATCGCGATCTCGATTCACCCTGTTCACGATTTTAATTTTAAATGTCTTCGTTTAAAAAAAAATAAAAAAAATAAAAACTTTTGCCTTTATTTTGAAAGGACAGCTCTCACAAATTTCAGGGCTTCACCGTCAGCCAATGACAAAGCACCTTTTAGTCACGTGTTTCGAGCGAGCGCTGTAGTAGGAATTAAACAAAATGGTGTAACGGATCACAAAGCTCAGTGTTCGGATCACATTACGGGTCACGAGTCACGGATCGGATAATTTTTCCGATCCTTTGGAACTGTTGGTGGCAACATACCGTTACAGTTTTGTTTTCCGCCCTTCTTCCGTCATCATTATATTTTACGGGGAGGCCGAAAGGCTCCCATACGGTGATTTAAATGATGCGGGAGGCTTTTCAAGCTCCACCTCTAGCCATCGTTGACTGATTAACATGCCCGGTTTACGTGAACACGTGACTGTTGTGTGGAGTTTCACTGAAACTCAGCATTGAGTTTAAAATAACGCAAATACTTAAAAAGCAATATCAGCAGAAAAACTTAAACTCTGCGATCGCTGAACAATTTAAAATTAATCTGCAAGTTAAAAACCAAAGCGCAATTAATCCGCAGGTCACGTGCGTGATGACCCGTGGGTCCTGATCAACTGCGATCCGTTACACCCCCCTAATGGATATTGATGAAAACTTGTAGGCTTGTGGCGATGTGCAGTTTGCTATGTGCCAAAACCAATATTTCTGGTACTGCCAGTTTGTTTTGTTGTGGTTCATGTGTGTAATAAACATTAGGCTTTATGAGGAAAAAATCGTTGCAGAGAATCGTGATATCAATTCTAAGCTAAAAAATGGTGATTCATATTTTTCCCTGAATCGTGCAGGCCTATTTCATGGTACTAGTATTTCATAATGCCACATTTCCATTTGTTATATTCAAATGAAGGGGGGCGTGACTATCTCACAGAGCTGCAAGACCAGACACATCCACATAGAAGACAGAGGCAAGTTTGCAATTTGACAAGACAGGGAATCATACGGTAGCAAGTCCCAGGTGGTTTTCTTGCCGGATTTGGCTCCCGGCACTCTGCTCTGCCTCAACACTCTGTGATTTATGGAGTTTCTTGATGTGCAGCTTTACTTTCTGCTAGAGTAACGTTAACTGCTAAATGGTGCTAGCTAATGTTAAGTTAGCTCAGTTAGCTGTGATGATGTTGTCCCCACCGCCCTGGGACTGAAAACCTCCTCCTTCTGGCGGTTCAAAGCTCCTGTGCTAGAAGCATAAACACAAACACCCCACCCCACCCCCCCGTCCACCAAAGTCCCAGTCCAAGACAGCTAGCGTCACGTCTAACTAGCTAACGGCAGCTAACATTAACTGTTCAGCGGTCACTTTTTAGCAACAAGAAAACCTATCTGTACATCAGGAAATGCCATAAATCTCCGCGAGATGAGGCAGAGCATAATTCCAGGGGTGCCAGGAACGTAACCCGACAGAAAACCACCTCGGTAACCTTTCTGTTGTCCCTCTCTTGTCATCAGACTGCAAACTGGCCTCAGTCAACTCTAATGCCTAGTGCACACTACAGCCGGGGCGGCCTTGGCTTGGTGGCGGAACCGTTGCTTGCCAATCGGAAGGTCAGCGGCTCAATCCCCCAGCCATGCGTCGAAGCATCCTTGAGCAAGATACCGAACCCCACAAATGCCCCCGAAGCCGCACCCTCGGTTTGTGAATGTTCTCATTTGTAAGTCGCTTTGGATAAAAGCGTCTGCTAAATGACTAAATGTAAATGTAATCCCAATTTGAGCCCGATTCACAAGTTAGGTTGTGATCGGGGGCAAATCAGCGGGTGATCAGCACCTGCTAATCTTTATGTGTGAACAACTCAAGACGCATTAAAGACCCTCGCTGACGCGTCACCGACACCTCGCCACCGCCAGACAATTATCTAGCATGCTAAATATCTGGAGCTGTAGGCTGACTCGACGTTCTGTGGTGTCAGGTGTCTGGCGAACTACAGCCAACGAGAGCACGGTTGAGGTTTTTTCCCCCCTTTTTTTGGGGTTCAGAACAGACCAACCACTTGCACCGCTAATTTTGTTTCAACGTCCATTCTCAAAACAACTCCTGTTTCGCACGTCATTTCCCGCTCCACTTCTCAGGAGTGTTTTCGTGACAAAACGTGGTTTGGGGGCCGGATAGAGTCGTTGGGTGAGAGAGTTGTTGTCAGTTGTGTAGTGTGTTGCGGAAAATCTACGTAGTGTCATGTAGTGTGAACACCACAACAACATCAAGACTCAATAGCAAGTCACGTAGTCTGAACAGCACAGCGATCTGCCGACGTTTAAAATCCTGTAGTGTGCACTAGGAATTAGGCATCTTGCAGCTATGTGAGATAACCACGACCACTTCATTTGAATATAAGAAATGGAAAAGTGGCATTATGAAATAGTCCCATGAAATAAATAAATGTGGTATTATGAAATAAAAGTCTTAACTAGACAATACACTACGGAAACTACATAAAGTTGTCAGGCAGCACTGGAATAGTTTTATATGTTGGCAAATATTTTTGTTTTCTTGAAGCTAGTTAGATGAGAAGATAAATACTGCTTACATGTGCGTTGAAGTGTAACCAAACCTCTACATTCTGCTAGCTCCATCCCTCCCAGCATATTTAAAAAAAATATGCTTGCATATCCCAGCATGTGAAAAAAATATTCTAGGATGGTGTTACGTTAGTTTCGTACAAATAATTTAGGTTACTACTTTTAATTTGCACTATCCAGTCCTGCTAACATCACAATGTCATAACATGTGACTCACATCTTATTTTGGTTTGATAAAAACGATAAGTTGGACTGAGTGGCAAAGTCTAGAAAGGCCCTCCCCGTCCAGTGTCCCCCACGGTACCTTTTTTTTCAAATGTATGGTAGTCAATGGCGAGAGACAAATTATTTTTTGATCCCGTTTGAATTGTGTCATGAATTACACATATGATGTTTGGCAATTTAAAAGATAATTTTGCAAGTCAAGAAAGTCGCAGTTTTGTTCCTGTCTGTGATTTCCCTGATTGTTTCCCCCTGTGTTGATTTGGTTTACCTGTGTCTAGTTTTCTCCCCTGCCTGGGTGTGTTTAAGTTGAGGTTTTTCCTTTGTTCGCTGTCAGTTCTTAATACTTACTTTCTATGTTGGTTCTGACTACCTGTCTGTATCATGTTTTGCTGTTTCTCTACCAGTTTCATGATTTTACCATAAATCACCACTATCCTACCACCTCTGTCTGGTGGGGGTTTTCCCTGTTGCCTGTTTTCCAGCATACGTGCTAATGTGTAATTCATGGCACAATTCAAACATGGTCAAAAAATGTTTTGTCTCTCACCATTGACTACAGTACATATTTTATTTGTGTCATTCCATAAGAACTGCTGAGATTGGCCACCCAACATTTAAAGGGAAAAATGAGGCAGTAGAAACCTCAATATTGTTTTCAACAGTTGAAGACACTAATTCAAGTGTACTTATTTTTGCACCGCTCCTCAGAGTCTAGATATAGTCCCACAGAGCAGCAGTCAAGGTCAGGTTGGTGGACCAATATCTAGCATGTTAAATATCTAGGGCTGTCGGCCGACTCAACGTTCTGTGGTGTCACGTGTCGCGACGAAGTACAGCCAATGAGAGCAAGGCAAGAGTCGAGGTTATCTGAAGCAGCAGACAGACAAACAACAACAGCAGCAGCAACATGGCTTTCACCCATATTCCTGTTATGTCCTTTTTCGCGGTTCAAAACAGATCATTGCGCAAACCACTTCGCCTGCTAATTTCGTTTCAACATCCATTTTCAAAACAACTCCTGTATCGCACGTTGTTTCGCGTCATTTCCCGTTCCACTTATCGCAAGTGTTTTCGTGGCAAAACGTGGATGGAGTTGTTGGGTGACCGCATTGTTGACAGTTTGTGAAGTGTGTGACTCCCTGTTGCAGAACATGTACGTAACATCATGTAGTGTGAACACTACAACTACTTCAATACTCAATAGCAAGTTACGTAGTCAGAACAGCACAGCGATCTGTCGATGTTTAAAATCCTGTAGTGTGCACTAGGCATCATTAAGAGTGAACTATTTGTTTCTAACTAGTGTTACTTTCCTCAACGAAAATTATGACCAAATAATCATCGTCAACGAACCTTTATCACATGACGAGACGAGACGCAACGTAATTGTTGGACATGTAATGATGACTATAATTAAATGTATAATGCAAACTTGTTGACTAATAAAAACAAGATTAAATGTGGTTTACAAAATAAAAACTATGCTAAAATGTCTCTTCATTTTGTTGACCAAAACTAGTAGTCGCGTTATTATTATTATTATTTTGCAGTATATCGGTTTCTGGTGTCTCACTTTAGGGGCTGCATCTGGTCGCACTGTGCAGACGCAGGCGAACTTCACTTTCTCAAGCCCTACTTGTTGCATTATTTAGAAGACTACAACAAACAACGTTAAGTCTGACAGAGAAAGGTTACCGATGGCCGGGGCGGTTGGTAAAATAAATGTTGTAAATTTAAATCAGAGCATCTTCTGTGTCTGGAATGGATGTATATAAGTCTTTAAGATAACAATAATATTACAAGATAACCTTGTTTGAAATGGGTATGGCTAAAAGAAAATTTTTGTTTCGTCTATACTACTAGGTACTTATACTATATTGACTGGGTTAAATAGAATTGCATTACTAAAAAGAGACTAAAATGCAATTTTCGTTGACTAAAACTAGACTAATGTCATCAGTTTTCGTCGACTAAAACTAGACGAAAATAGTCATGTATAATTCTGACTAAAATAATAGTAAAATGCTCAGACTTTTGGTAGACTGAAACTTGACTACTCTAAAAAGAGTACAAACGTGACTAAAACTAATAAAAACTAAAATGACTAGACTAAAACTGAAAGTGCTCCCCTGCTTCTCCTACATCTTTCAATGTATCCCACTCTTCCTCCCTCAGACCTTTTTCTGCAAATTGGACAGACTTGACATTATTGAGTGGCAGATGTTATTTAAAGTTCAAAATCAATGTTTAAGTGTTTATATCACGTCTTGTGCTATACGTCACCTATACGCCAGTACCTGGCTCAACAATAGGGTGGCCATTTCCATAACACCAGAAAGGAGGACACTTTGGGGCATTAAGTAAGGCAAGAATAATTGCATAGGACTGTGGTGTACTCGCAACTACAACATACTCGTAATACAATTTTGTCCATCATATTGATGGTATCACGATACAGTGATTCTGAATTAGCCTACTCTATTCATTGCCAGACAAT
The DNA here is from genome assembly GCA_011952105.1 of Coreoperca whiteheadi. Classification (NCBI taxonomy): domain Eukaryota; kingdom Metazoa; phylum Chordata; class Actinopteri; order Centrarchiformes; family Sinipercidae; genus Coreoperca; species Coreoperca whiteheadi. Next base: position 10,326 of record WNGW01000256.1, read on the forward strand.
TTAATGTAGACCTGAGTGTAACAGAAGCGGCAAAAAAGTGTTTCAAAAAAGTCTTGCAAAGTGCACAGTGCCAGAAAACATAACATTTCTGGACTTCCGGACAGGGGGCTTATAATCCGGACTGTCCGGCCAAAATCCGGACGTATGGCCACCCTACTTAACAATGACAAAAAAGTAATTTTGTAGTTATTCTTGGATATTCTTAATGGTATTTTAGCTTTTGTCATTAACTGGAAAACCATTTAAAAAATGTGATGACTCATCCTGCACTCGAGCGTATAATAATTTATAATAATACTTTCTCGCTTTCTTTCTTATGACGCTGCCGGAGCGCGGTGTTTCTGGGGGTCTGTCCTCACTGATTACCTGATGGGAAAATCTAGGATGTTAAACTGTTGCACAAGATAAGTGCTTGTACTATCTGTTCTGCTTGTAATGTAATCATACAAAAATACGACACAACCCAACTTTATTCTCTGATTTAGGTGAAACTGGATCATATTAAGTGGAGAAAGTATTTGGTTTTTCCTCTTATGTTCTCCAGGATGTTCAGCTTCAACTCTCAGTGATTTACAGAGTTTTCTTTACTGATGCTAAAGTAGCTTACCGCCAAGTTAACTGTTAACTGTATCTGCGGTTAGCAGGGAATGGGACTGCAGCCTCCCAGTGAACACGGCCAGACCAGGACCGAACACAGCCTCTGAGACCGACAAGGAATATAGTACGGATGTCAATTACGGAGTTTCCTGATGGAAAGAAAGCTTTGCTTGTTTATAAAGTAGCTAACTGCTAACTTCCCTTAGCTCTGTTAACCGTAGAGCTAACTGATTCAGCCCTGGTTTGCCAGGAGCCCAACCCAGAAAAAAATCCACCTCCTTAACCTTACTGCATTCCCTGTCGTCAAACTGGCCTCGGAGGGTGTTTTCAGTCCCGGTCCAGCTGTGTTCGCTAGGGCTATGAAGAGTCAGCTATTGACAGGTGAGTTGGTGTAACACACATTCAGCATTATTAGCTACTGTAAACTCCAATCAATATCCACTACAAGCCCCACCCTAGCTGCCTGTTTTTACAGGAAACACGTAATTATGGAGAAGCAAATATCACTCCACTAGTCATTTCATAGGGACTTAGGTAGGTATTTTAAATGTTTGAATGAATATGGTGATGCTTATTTCACATATAACCATGAACTGTCATTTAGTTTTTTGAGCAGCTGTTCTTAAAAAGTGATGATTTCTGTCATATTACATGAATAATTAATGTCTGGATATTTACAACATTTTGTCAAAGGTTTCTAGCATTTTATGAAGATTAAAACATACTTTTGTCATTTCCACCCTGTCACAGTGTTCCACGCTGTCACGCTATTTTCCACCCTGTCACAGTGTAATTAAAAAACAAATTGGACATGGTGATTGGTGATTCGGTGGTTAAAGCAATTCTAAACATAGTTTATAACTGTAATAAGCTACAGAATAAATAATTTTGGATTTTGAAGTTAGACTTCTAAAATTACCACTGAACTGGTTTACTGTTCCTGTGACAGGTTGGAACAAACCAACTCGGATATTGGAATATAATGGGTAAAAGAAAATTGAGTGCCTGAGCTTGCAAAATATGTTTTATTGCAGGTCTAACATATTCTTCATTCTTCAAGTATACCTTTGGTTAAGATCATAAATCTTAAAATTCCAAGGTCCAATCTGAACAGTTTCCATGGAATGCCTCGCGGTTGCAACCATGCCAGCAGTACAAGGAGCAAAAATGTATCTTCGTAAATCAGTAATCACAAAAAAATAAAAAAACACCTCTGTCTGTAGTTACAATTAGGCGTGAGGTCTCCTGTAGTTTTAATCTTGGGGTTAAGGCAAAGTTTAGGATTGGCTAGTTTATTGAAAAGGTGACACGACGACGACCCAGTGCACATTTGATGAGTTTATAAAATATGATGAATCCATCCATCCATCCATCTTCTACCGCTTATCCGGGGCCGGGTCGCGGGGGCAGCAGTCTGAGCAGAGACACCCAGACTTACCTCTCATTTCGGCCGCCTGTATCCGGGAGCTTGTCCTTTCGGTCATGACCCAAAGCTCATGACCATAGGTGAGAGTAGGAACGTAGATCGACTGGTAAATGAGTGTAAATCAGATGACATGTGGGTGAGTAACAACACCTACTGGGAGCTGCGCAGAGACCCTGGCTTCAGTAAAATGGACTTCCCTGTGTTGTGGTGACCTCTGGATTTAACCAAATGTCTCCACTACAACTTATTGTAGAGAGGGAAGTATAAACTGAACTGAGACCAGCCTCCAAGTGTCCTGACCTGGTTAACATGACTCCATCACTCCATGTCATGGTAACCTAAACCTATTTGGACTTCCCGCTTCCTCTTTGAGGACTGAGCAGAGCCTGTAGAACTTCTGTTGGTTTTGTTTCTGTTGTTTATTATGTTTCTCCTTAAGGGTACATTTTCTCCTCTCATTATCATGACTACAATTGACTACATGACAGTAATTTACACAGTGTTCGTGTAGAAGAAAGATTCATATCATTATGTCCTGTTGCATCCAAGCAACAACATTTTATATAACTCACCCATTTAAATTATATTAAGGCTTAAGGCTATGCTTAATTAAGGACGTGGCCGCTTTCAGTGACAGGTGGGTGCCGTCTCAGATGGATAGCCGCTAGGTGGTTCAGAAACCAGGCTTCATTCAGCCCACCTCAGCTCCACCTCTTTGCCTATTATTGGATTAGCCGGAGTCGGGGACTGGCAAGATGGCGACAGCCAGAAAGTGCCTTTTATTGCAGTGCCTCACTCAATCAGCTGCTGTAGCAGTTATGCAAAAACACTTTTATTCAGAGAGTTTAAAAACTCGCTGGATGATGTCAGCATGATATGTGGACTTCACTGGTGAGAAAAGGATCAGGGTTGGACGTGAACATGTTCAAAAGGTCAAAACCTGCTCAAGTATTCCCCCATCCAGTCATCATCAGGACCCAAATACTTTTCCTTACTTAAACCAGTGGCTGATCAGAGCTTCTAATTCTAAAAGAGGGACTTCAGCCTTTTTTACTGCCTTGTTATAATCAGTTCTAACTGTCATAAGACTGGATAATGTTTATCAGTGAGGAAAACAGCAATAATACTCCATGTTCAAAGATGATAATAAACTGTACAATGGATGGACAAGTTATGTTGATTCACACTTTGTTTCTGTATGATAAAGCCACAATTTTGTTTGCTTGTTTCGCTCACTGCCTCAACTAAGCAAGTCTCTCCCAAAGTAATGATCATCAAATCAAGACACTTAAAAGCACAGAAAGAGATATTACCTTAATAAATAATTAAACAATAACAAATATATAGATTTTAAGATTTTAATCCATCATCTATATCTGCCTATCCTTTGCTGGGTCACAGGGGGATGGAGATTTTCCCAGCTAACTTTAATCCAGGTGATAGACTGGTGAGTTTCCAGAATGTAATCTGGCAGGTCACCAGTCTATCACAGGAATGTAACGTTGACAGAGTGCCATCCACACCTACAGGTCATTTAATTAAAGTCTCCAATTAGCCTAATTTGCATGTATTTCTGATTGTGGGAAAACCGGAGTACCCGGAGGAAACCCTCTGGCATGGGGAGAACATGCCAAACTCCAAACAGAAAGGCTCCAGCTGGTCAAAAACCTTCCTGTGAGGCAACAATGCTAACCATTGCGCCACCATGCCAGCCTAAATTTGATGTTGCCCAGATGTCCTCCTGTTTTTCCAACAGCTCCACGTCTACTGCCTGGTCTTCTTCAGGATCTTCTGCAAAGGATGTCTGTCCTTTACTGGGATGAGCTTACCCCACAGAACCATGAACTCATTCTGGGAGGCAAGTCCATGAAGCATCTCCTGTCCATGGTGCCTGTGCAGAAATACATTTGTCATTTAGCAATGAGCACAATGGTTATAAGATTGTGACTACGAATGAACAAACAAACAGCATTTTTCACAAGAACCTAAAACGATGAGATCAAGCAAAACTTGGTAACGCACCTGACATCTGGTGCAGCATCCACCGACATCTTACTGACAGCAGTAAGGAAACGCTCTGCGAAGATCTTCCCTGCTGTCAAGATCTGATCCTCTCCAACAATGTCCGCCAGCTGGTGGAGGTGCTGTGCTGTGCTCCCCCTCACTGCAGCACAACGGTGGCTGAGGAAAGACAAAGACAGGACAATGTCAGACAAATCCTGCAACTATGTTTTATTATTTTATTTTTAAATGCTGCTGCTACACTTCCTACTAAATTTGGATCAAATTCTCTCCTCTTACCTCAGTCCTGTGTTGAGTAGAGTGCTTATGACTCTATATGGGCTGCAGCCCTCCACCAGTGCATCCAGGGCAAGGTTAGTCTGCTGGTGAATGAAGGCATTGGTCGTCTGTGCCAACTTCAGCAGCAGGGCGCGGCCTGTCCTGTCTGCCTCGGGGTCCATGTCCCTCCCAAGGTTAACATGGAGCTCTGCTATGGCTTCTATTGCTGCACAGGCCACAACAGAGCGCAGGTTTGTCACCTAGATAGTAAATAAGATCAGTCAATACTTCTGCGTACGCGCTACAGACACATGCACAAGTAGGCAAACTAAATGAAAACTACATGAAACACAAAGACACAAAAACAAAGAAGAACGTTTGTACAATACCTCTTCTGTGAGTATCAGGCAGACTTCGTGCAGTTTGGTCTGCAGTACTTCTGGATGGTGTCGTGCCAGAGCTCGAACAGATTTGAATCCCTCCACTTTCTTCTCCCTATGTTTAGATGACAAAAATGATTGAACTGGGTTAATCATTGCTTTAGGAGCAACAGAGTGTTGTTTCCTTGCTGGCTATACTGGTATAAGTCTGTTTTTACACTTCTGTAGTGTCGGTGTCTTACCAGTCATCTGACATCATCAGTGTGAAGCAGAGGGACAGGCTCTTTGAAGAGTTGCCCAAAGGCTGGAGGTCATCCCGACCATTGTCAGCCCTAGGAGGGCGAAGGTTTGTCCCACGACGAGGTTCTCTTCTCTTGGTTGGAGGAACTGTTGATGGAGGTGTTGGAACCATGGGCGTCACTGCTGTGGTCCTTCTGGGCACTGCTGCTGGGTTCCTTGTGAGCACTGCTGGGTTCCCTCTGGGTGCTGCTGGGGTCCTTGTGAGCATTGCCGGGTTCCTTCTGGGTGCTGCTGGAGGTTGAGGTGAAGGAAAGTGGGCGAGCTGGAACTGTTCCATTCTTTCCATTAAATTCTCAACCTTACTTTTAGCTGACCGGAGCTTGCATCCATCAGCTACCTCCTTGCCTGTTCAGATTAATAGCAAAATAGTGTAGATTACTAAATGATTTCCACTTGCTTACCGTCACATCAAATCTTCACTTCTTTCCATTCAAGTTTCCATAAAGAAAGTCATCATGGGCAAATGGGACAAGAAACCTTTCACTTTACATTCAAGCTTTTTGTTATTGTATTTGTGGATTAACTGTACAAACTGTCTAAAAAAGATGCTATTTATGTTTTATTGTGTAAAAATGTTCACTTGCCCAAAATAAATAAAAAATCAATCAATCATCACTCAACAGTATTAGCGTACCTGCTCCACCAAGCTTCCCAGTCATCAACGGGAGACGAGATGGTCTCCTGATTGATGCTGCATGAGGAGGGGTAGGGGTGAACCTGTCCATCTGTGAAATGGCCCTCAGCTCATTGGGAGTATGTGTGTCCACAGAGGTGATGGAGGTGTCTGGGCTTGGGCTCCTGTATTTGGCTGTCAGCTTTGCCAATTTACAGGCAGCCATTGCCATCTGACTGCCCAGATGCAGATTCTTCTCAAAGAAGGGGTCCTCTTTGTCCAACTTTGTCTGGTTGGTCCTGGGCGTCCGGCCACTGTTGCTTTCCTCAACATTCAATGGAGGTAAGTGCAATTTGGGCCTGATCCTCCCTCCTTGCAGAGAGGATTCAGGGCTGCTTATGGGGGAAGCTGGGGGCTGAGGTGAGGGGAGGGTGTCATGCTGGATGGAGAGTCCCATTCTCTCCAGAACAGCGTTGTTGTGGGCTGTCTGTGAATTGCACAGCCTCTCTGCACGTTCAATCAGCATAGCCCTCTCAGCCCTTTCAGCTCTCTCGATGTCCAAGATCCTGGACTGAGTGCTGGAGCCACTTTCTCTACTGTGGCTCCCTGGATGCTGTGAGAAGAAATATAGACAGGGTTTTATTTTTAAGTTAATTGAGTCAATTGGGAATAATTACACAACTGTTATTGTAACAATTGTAAATTATATTTGATTATATTATAGTGTAATGTATTTTACTCCAATATATATTTTATTCTGTATTACTATACCAAACTTCTTCTTTTCCTTTCGGCTGTTCCCTTTCAGGGGTCGCCACAGCGAATCATGCGCCTCCATCTAACCCTGTCCTCTGCATCCTCTTCACTCACACCAATTAACTTCATGTCCTCTCTCACTACATCCATAAATCTCCTCTTTGGTCTTCCTCTAGACCTCCTGCCTGGCAGCTCCAACCTCAGCATCCTTCTACCAATATATTCACAGTCTCTCCTCTGAACATGTCCAAACCACCTCAATCTGGCCTCTC
>WNGW01000257.1:5957-17314 GCA_011952105.1 Coreoperca whiteheadi
GGATCGGTGCATCCTCCGCAGTGATGCGGTCGATGTACCGGTCTGTCGTGGTGAAGAAGGAGCTGAGCTGCAAGGCAAAGCTCTCTATTTACCAGTCGATCTACGTTCCTACTCTCACCTATGGTCATGAGCTTTGGGTCATGACCGAAAGGACAAGATCCCGGATACAGGCAGCTGAAATGAGTTTCCTCCGTAGGGTGGCTGGGCGCTCCCTTAGAGATAGGGTGAGGAGCTCGGTCACTCGGGAGGAGCTCAGAGTAGAGCTGCTGCTGCTCCTCCACATCGAGAGGAGTCAGATGAGGTGGCTCGGGCACTGTCCCGGATGCCTCCTGGACGCCTCCCTGGGGAGGTGTTCCGGGCATGTCCAACCGGGAGGAGGCCCCGGGGAAGACCTAGGTCACGCTGGAGGGACTATGTCTCTCGGCTGGCCTGGGAACGCCTCGGTATTCCCCCGGAAGAGCTAGAGGAAGTGTCGGGGGAGAGGGAAGTCTGGGCGTCTCTGCTTAGACTGCTGCCCCCGCGACCCGGCCCCGGATAAGCGGTAGAAAATGGATGGATGGATGGATGGATGGATGGAGAGATGTGGATTTGTTGCTTCAAATGTTAAATGATTTCAAAGTGGTTTCTTCCACAAAAGTAAACTGGTCTAAAAGTGAAGCCATACTGATCGGGAGCTGGTTAAGTGGAGAACCAAAACTCCCAGTGGGTTTAAACTGGACAAGAGAGGGGTATAAATACCTTGGAGTGTTTTTGGGAAATGAAATGACTGTAGAAAACATTTTTTAAGGGGTTATTGAAAAAGTAAAAGGTCGCCTAAAAATGTTGATTACCAATAATTCAATGGCATCTTTTCTCTGGAATTGCTTAATTTGTGTTGATCCTCCACCAGATTTTATGTTTAAAAGTCAGTCAATTTTAATAGATCTTTTTGGGACAAGCTGCATTGGGTTCCAAAATCTGTTTTGTATTTGCCCAAGGAAGAGGGAGGACATGGACTCATACATTTACAGAGCAGAACAGCAGCTTTCGACTGCACAGAGACTTCTTACTGGGCCAGCTGGAAATCGTACCAGGTTACGTAGGTAACCATGGTTCCTTGATAGGGAACGAGACGCTGCGTCAGCTGACGCTATGGGGAACGCCTCCAGCGTGACGGCCTCTGAATCTCTGTAACGACTTAGACCAATCTTGATTGGGTTTAACGTCAACACATGACGCATGCCGGCGGAACCGGAGGTATAAAGGGAGCCGGCTTCACTGTTGTCGTCAGCCTTCTGATCGACTGAAGCAAGCCGCTCACAGGCATGCCGGAAGTATGGCAGGGAGACGCAGCGTCTCGTTCCCTATCAGGGAACCATGGTTACCTACGTAACCTGGTACGTTCCCTTTCAAGGCAACTTCAACGCTGCGTCAGCTGACGCTATGGGGAACGCAGTACCAACTCCGCCATGCTGAAGGGATGCCTGTCACGAGTGTGAAGCCAGCAGGGCACACTTCAGGACAAGAGAGTGTGGATATGATAAACCCAACATGTGTTAAAGTGTGATAAATAAAAAGATATGTTGTGTAGGAATTAAGGGGCTTATATACACACCCTGTGAGGCAAGGTATTTTACTTATCTATATACCATGTGTGTCCTTTGTTAACCCTTGTTTACCAGTCACAGTAACCGTATCCTGTGGGAAACCAGATGCACAGGAAAGGATGTGGGGCAAAAGGTCAAACCAAGGTCAGATGTTAACAGGAATGTATGGCGACAAAGAGCCATAAAAGTGTTGGACAGGGTGTGGCTTTAACATATATAACCGACTGCGTTGTGCCTTTAACTTTGAACACAACTGGGGGAGTCGTGGCGTTAAGATGGTAAGCGCTGTAGGTTGTGTCTCCAGACATATCTGTGTTGTTTGCTTCCCCAGATATGTCTGTATTGTTTGTTTGTGTGGAAATAAATACTGCTTGAAAGACATTGGTAGGTCTCAGGTGGATCCCTTCTCATCAACGAACCCGGAGGGAGATCGGCGTATCTCAACAACTGTCACAGACCCCGAATCATTTAAGCGGTCTAGGCTGTAAAATCTCACAAAAGTGTGAGGCGAGGACCATCCCGCAGCATCGCATATATCGGAGAGGGGGGTTCCCGACCACCAAGCTCTGGAGGATGCCATACTCCGTGTGGAATGGGCTCTGATCGACAGAGGTGAAGGAAAACCGCGCACCTCGTAAGCCGAAACGATAGCTGTCAACCTGCTAATAGTGTGTTTGGAAGCCAGGCAGCCCTTACGAGGGGGCCCGAACCATACCAACAAATGGTCCGAATTGCACCAATGGGATGTCCACTGGACATAAATCTCCAGGGCTCTGACTGGACAAAGCAGTTGCAGCCTCTTACCTTCCCGTTCCGCCGATTCTGAAGGAGGATGGAACGCCTGCAGGACTACTGGCCGGGCCACCTCAGTGGGTACATAACCCGGCCTAGGATGCAGGATGGCTCTAACTGCGCCTGGAACGATCTCCAGGGTTAGCAGGAGCCACCGACAAGGACTGCAGATCTCCCACTTTCTTGAGAGAAGTCATGGCCAGCAAAAATGCCATTTTTAAGGCCAGACACCTGTCTGATGCATCGTCCAGTGGCTCGAACGGTGCTGTGGTCAATCCATCCAGCACCACTGTCAGATCCCACGGAGGGACTCTGACTCGAACCGGAGGCCTCATCCTCAAGGTGCCACGAAGGAAACTGGTAACAAAGCGGTGCTTCCCAAGCGAGCAGCCATCCACCAAACTGTGGAATGCTGTAATCGCAGCCACATACACCTTAAGTGTAGCGGGGGAGAGTCCAGCCGAAAACCGGCCTTGGAGGAACTCCAGCACTGAAGCCATGGGGCAGTGAACTGGGTCCAGATGGCGCTCCAGGCACCATTTGTGAAAATTTTCCACTTGCCCGCATACAGTTTCCTCGTGGAGGGGGCTCTAGAGAACTACCTCGGTAGAGAGACCGGCAGCTTAGAGGTGGTCCCCCTCAGGGGCCAGACCCACAGCTTCAATTTCCCCGGGTGGGGATGGAAGATTTCGCCTAGGCCCTGCGACAGCAGGGCCCTCCTGACGGGAATCTCCCATGGGGGGCCGTCCAGGAGGGCTACCAAGCCCGAGAACCAGATTCTGGCGGGCCAGAACGGGACCACGAGCAGCAGCTGGGCCCCTGTTCGGCAAACTTTCTCTAGAACCCCCCGGAGCAGAGCAATCGGGGGAAAGGCATACAGCCATAGCCTCGGCCACGGCTGCGCCATGGCATCCAGCCCCAGGGGTGCTGGATCCACAAGGGAGAACCAGAGGGGGCAGTGAGCGTTGTTCGGGGATGCGAACAGGTCCACTTGTGCTCTGCCAAATCGCCTCCATATTATCTGCACCGTCTCGGGGTGCAGTCTCCGGGCCTTGTCCCCTGCCTCGACAGGATGTCTGCCCCCACATTGAGGTACCCCGGTATGAAGAGTGCTCTGAGAGAGAGTAACTTCCCCTGGGACCACAAGAGGATCTGGTGCGCCAGTCTGCACAGAGGGCGCGACCTCAGACCGCCTTGTCGATTTATGTAGGAGACCACTGCCGTGTTGTCAGAACGGACAAGCACGTGGTGGTCCCTGAGGTCTGGGAAAAAGTGCGGTCAAGGCCAACAAGACCGCTCGCATCTCTAGGCAATTTATGTGACATAATGCGGGGTCAACCACAGACCTCGGGCTGTGTGGCCTTCCAGAACCGCGCCCCATCCGGTGCTGGAAGCGTCCGTCGAGAGTGTGCGACGGTGGTACACCATGCCCAGCACTGGGCCCTGGGTCAGGAACACCCGTTGTCTCCACCTGTCTAAGGCACGCATGCACCTGCGTGTAACCTTGATCAGGCGAAAAGGATTGCCCCTCGGGGAAAATCTGGCGTCCCTGAGCCACCACTGCAGTCGCCGCATGTGCAGCAATCCAAGCGGAATTACGGTGGATGCTGCAGCCATGAGGCCCAACAGTCTCTGAAACTGAAGTGCAGTGAGATGTCGGCCTAGCTGCACCCTGAGTACCATGGTCAGGATCGACTCAACGCGTGCGGGAGACAGTTGTGCCCGCAACGTGACTGAGTCCCACACTACTCCTAGGAACGTAATCCTTTGTGTCGGAGTGAGCGTGCTCTTGCTCGTTTTGAGCCTCACCCCCAAGCACCTCAAATGCGCAAGTACAACATCGCGATGCTGTACTGCGAGGAGACGACACTGGGATAGAATCAACCAATCAACCAGTTGTCCAAATAATTGAGGATGCGGATCCCCCGGAGTCTGAGAGGAGCCAGGGCGGAATCCATGCATTTCGTAAAGGTGCGGGGGGAGAGTGCTAGGCCGAAAGGAAGCACCCGATATTGGTAAGCTTTGCCCCCGAAAGCAAACCGCAGGAACTTCCGGTGTCCCGGAGTGACATGGAAGTAAGCATCCTTTAGATCGATCGTGACAAACCAGTTCTCGGACTGAATTTGACTCACAATCATAGGGATCGTCAACATCCGGAACCGAAGCCTCCTCAGAGGCCGGTTCAGGCGACGAAGATCTAAAATGGGGCGCAGACCACCGTCTCTCTTCGGAACTATAAAGTACCGGCTGTAGAACCTGGTATACATCTCGCTGTCGGGGATCTGTTCTATGGCCCCTTTGTACAGGAGGGAATGAATTTCTTCACTTGTGCTTGTACTTGGTCGACCCTTGTTTCCAGGATTCCTCGGAATCCCGGGGGTCGAGACCGAAACTGAAGTGTGTAGCCTTTTCGGACGGTGCGCAAAACCCAGTGCGACACGCCGGGTAACGCTTCCCAAGCGGGCAGAAAGTTCCTCAGGGGGACCAACCGCTCGAGGCTGGTGCCTGGGGAACCCGGAGTAGCGGCCTCGGTTACCCGAAGCGCTGCAGCGGCGGGAAATCCCCGAGGATCGGCATGTGAGAGCTGCGGTATCCCGAAGCGCCAAAGCGGCGGGATTTAACCGGAAATAAACGTCTACAGGCCTCTGTAGAGGACGCAACTCTGGCCTGACTGCTGCACGGCCGTGCAGGTCTAAAGGCAGTGTTTGCCTGGAACCCGCCACGCCCCGAAGCGCCACCGACGGCGGGGTGAAGAGGCTGAGTTCTGGAGGGGCCGATGGGGAGACATCTATGTGCTCGACCCAGATGGGGGACGCCCTCCGAGGCCCGACGCTGAAGTCAGGGCCTCTTCCTGGAAGCCTGTCGGGCGAGAAGCACGGCCCTCAGGTCCGCCTTCTCCCGTTCAGGCCCCCGTCGAGCAGGCGGGAGCGAGCCCCTCGACCGCTGGGGAGGTGGCACGCTGAGCCACGCTCGCTTTTTGGGCCAGCATGTACGAGCTGCGAGACGTCGATGGATGAGGTGGTCCACCCTCAGCTCGGGCCCGCGACCTCTTTTGACGAGGGATAAACCGCTGGAAGGCCGCAGCCTGTTGGCGTGCTTCCCTGAAGCGCTCGACAACTGAGCCGACTGCCTCCCCGAAGAGACCACCGGGCGAAAGCGGGGCATCTAAAAGGAAGGTCTTGTCCCTCTCCTTAATACCCGACAGAGTTAGCCACAAGTGGCGCTCTGTCGCCACCAGCAGGGCCATGGACCGCCCGATAGCTCGGGCCGTATCCTTCGTGGCTCTGAGCGATAAATCTGTCGCACGGCGAAGCTCCTTCACATCCTCGGATGCGAGGGGCTCCCCGTCGTCGAGGTCGTCAAGCAGATCGGCCTGGTATGCCTGCAAGACCGCCATGGTGTGCAGGCATGCACCGGCCTGACCTGCCGCCATGTAAGCCTTGCCGACTAAGGCAGAGGTAGTACGGCAGGGCTTAGTAGGCAACGTCAGGGTTTTCAGGGAGGACGCGGCCTCCGGCGATAAATACGCCGCCAGCGTCTCCTCAATACCTGGCATGCCGCCGTAACCGTTCTCCTTACGCCTGCTGATCGAAGCATACTGGCGACCAGTCGGGCGAGAAAGCCGTGTAGAATACGGCGGGACCAGGACTTCGACACCTCAGTGTGGAGGTCCGGAAAGAACGGTAAATCCCGACGTGGGCGAGGAGGTGGGGCTACAAGGAAACGCTCGTCGAGCTTACTCCGACGACGAGCGTCCTGCTCTTCCGCAGGCCAAGCGATATTGAGCCTAGCCACCGTATGGGAAACCACCTCCAGCAGCTCGTCATACTGCGGAGACTGGGCTGACGAGCCACCCATGTCACCGCCCTCCGCTCCGAGTACATCCAGTTCCTCGAAACCGGAGTCTCGGTGAGCGGGCTCCCGCTCCGGGACGGAAGAAGCCGCAGACTCAGTGCGGGTTTCCGGATCCCGAAAGCGGGAGAAAAAACCCGCGGATGAAGGGAAAGCAAGAGCCGAAGCTGTCTCACCTTCGTCGCCAAGGTCCATCTGCGATCCCCAGGAGAGTAGTCGCCGGGATGCCTCAGCAACCGCCGGTTACAACCGCGGCACACTTACCGCGTGGGGAGCAGAGCTGGCCGCCTTCCTCGAAAAGCGCCAGCCGAGAGCAGAGCTTCCTAACCGGGAAACGCTCACAATGCACACAGCCAGCCCCCTCGAGGGCTGCTAGTGCATGCTCTCTTCCCATACAGGCCGCACACATATCGTGTGTGTCACCGTCAGGGATATAGCGTGGGCAGGGATACACGCACTGCCGAAACCCCTCTACACTCGCCATTTTCTGTCAGAGACCCAGAGCGCTGGCTGAAGATCAGAAGACTGACGACAACAGTGAAGCCGGCTCCCTTTATACCTCCGGTTCCGCCGGCATGCGTCACGTGTTGACGTTGAACCCAATCAAGATTGATCTAAGTTGTTACAGAGATTCAGAGGCTGGAGGTGATCCCCATAGCGTCAGCTGACGCAGCGTTGAAGTTCCCTTGAAAGGGAACTATAGCTTTCGCTATCTTGCAGAATTTTGAAGGCTTAGGTCTGGACAAGCTGTTGTTCTGGTTGAATCCTAAAAATATGGACATGTCCAAGTTACCAATTTTTTTTGCAGAATCTTTTTAAAGTCTGGACCTTGCTTACGGTGCAAAGACTTAGTACTACAGGTCCCTTATATTGGTTGTTGCAGGAAACGTTGATTCATGGTTTGCGTTTGATCTATCATGTGAAGGTCCTTCCCCTGCATTGGAAGGGATTCTTATTAGTTCTGGAGTAATTACACTTGGACATCTATCACAACTAGCTGGACCAGGTTTTGGAATGTTGATGTACTAGTTAAATATTTGGGCGCCCACCTAACTCAAACTACATCATCGCTAGAGTGGAGAGAGGTTGTAGAATTTTATGAAAATCTTGTTTTAAACTCTACTTTGCTCTCCTGTCCAAATCTTTTACTCCTCATGGACAATTTCTCATCATTTAGTAGATTAACTGTTCCTGGTTCCATAGGACATACAGTTTCTTGGTTATCCACCTCAAAGCGCCCGAGAACCCTTCAGCTCTCCCATTGGCCCTAATGTTATTTTCCCCTCACAGTCTGTAACAAAAACACAAACGTGCCTACTTTTGAAATTGTGATTTCGTGGCTTTTTTTACTTTAGCCACACACATTTTACACCTCAATGTTCAAGAAAGCCTTCTGGTGCTCATGGTGAGGTCAATTCCCCAATATCACTTACAATTTAAGCTGAATTGAGTCATCTTTGATGGGAAGTTTTGACGATTTCTCTCTGTCTCTGAGCGCTACACAGACAGTTACACACAAGTGTTGTTGATTAGCTTGTTAAAGATCCTCTGTTCTGATTGGTGGAGCTGTTTCAGCTTTAATTCTGAATCTCTGTCTGTCTGTCTTTCTGACTGGCTGACTCTCTCTCTCTCTCTCTCTGCGCATGTGCGAGCGGTTCTGGAGTGAGTGTGGAGAGCGCATGGTTGAGTGTTGAGCGATGTTTGAGTGTGATTTTTCATGGCTGATGTGCCTAGAACTAATTTTCTAATTTCTCTTTGTCCCTTTGTTTTTTTGTTTTAGTTGCTAATAACAGGTTTGCGGTGCGTTGATCCAGGCTGTATAGGCAAAACGAAACTACACTCTGACTACACTACACTACACTACCTGTAGTTGGGGAAGCATGGCAGTGTAGACTGTTGTCTGGCTATAGGAGAAGTTGTGGGCCATGAGTACATTCTGTCAGCCTCAAAAATAAACAATGCCAATGTCATATTTTTAAACAATGTAAATAAAGCAAATGAGTTAGTTGAGCGTGGGATTTTCATTGATGGTTTGTTTACACCTGCTCTCCCTTTGTCATTGCCATCTAAAAAAGTGACATTGTCCAATGTACCCCCATTCATCAGTGACCAGTTGTTAAATCAATCTCTTTCCCGTTATGGTAAATGAGTGTCTCCGATTAAAAAACATACCAATTGGAAGCGGATCTCCTTGCTAAAACGTAGTTTCTTTTAGGCAATTTGCTTAAATGATTGTGACGGCTGACGCTGAATTAGACCTTACGTTCAAATTCTGAATTGATGATTGTGACTATGTTGTGTTTGCAACAACAGGGTAATTGAAATGTTTCGGCTGCAATAAAGTGGGACATCTAGTGCGTGATTGCCAAAATGTAAATGATGCAACTGTTCCACCTGCGACAAGTCAACCTATTGACAACACAGAGTCAGACGCGATCTCGGCAGAACGACCTGAGCCTGAACCGATTACAACAGAGCTGCAAGAGGCCCATTCTGTGATTACTGTAATAAAGTCGTCTGATAAAAAGGCAGATGATGCAGAGTCTACTGGGTTATTGGATGACGGTTATACTTCGACGGATATAATAGGACTCATTTGTCCGGATAGTGATGCTTTAAAAAAAGTTTCAAAGGTCTTCCAGTGTGTGGGAGAAGTACAGCAGTTGATCAAGCGCAGGAGTGAGAATGATGGCATTGACAGAGACAGAACGCAATACCGCTAAAAAGGAGGACAAGTGAGAATAGTTGTGAGTCGAGACCTGCAAAGAAAACAAATGTAGCTGAAAGTGAGGACCAGGGTGATTGGGGATCCGATTCTAGCCTCTCTTTTTCTCAGAGTGAGTGCGTGATTTGAAATTATGAAGTGGAAGATATTAAACTCTTTCTTGAAGCAACAAAAAATAGAAGAGGAGTACGGGTGAATTAATATTTTCCTGACCTTAAGCAGTCGGTGAAAAGACTGATGGCTGAAGGGTTTTTTACTAATAAGGAAATTTACAGGTTAAAAGAAATTGTGAGAAAACTCAATGCTGAAATTAATAATGATGGTGGTTAAATAAAAAAAAACACTGAAAAAAAATGCTTTTATAATAATAAGTGGTTTGTTATTACTATCTTGTTTTTAATTCATTATGGGTGAAGTTAGTGTTGCTTCAGTGAATATAAATGGAGCAAGAGATGTGAAAAAATAGTAACACTATATGAAATGTCTAAAGAGAAAAAAATATTATTTTACATCAAGAAACTCAGTGATTTAAAGAATGCTGCAGATTGGGAAAAAGAATGGGATGGCATCTCTATTTTAAGTCATAACACTGCTGTCAGTGGAGGAGTCGCCATTTTATTTTCTAAAAACTTTAAACGATTTTCTTATGATGTTGAAAAGATTATAAAGGGAACACTTATAAAGGTTTGAGCTTTAGTTGAAAATGTTTTTGTTTTTATTTGTGTTTATGTCCCTACCTCAGGAGTTAAAAAAATGTTGTTTTTAAATACCCTCAATTCAACCTTACAAAATTGTAATAGTGAAGAGTTTTTGTTTCTGGGAGGTGATTTTAATTGTACAGAACAAAATCTTGATAGAAATCACATGGAACCCCACGAGCCATCCCGTAAGAGTCTTGTCCAAGTCATTAAAATACAAGAACTGTGTGACATATGGATACAGTTTAATGCTAGTCTAAAACAAAATACGTGGGCTCATACCCGCTCAATGTTTTGTCTTTAGCTAGGTTGGATAGATTTTATGGTTTTAAACATCAATGTGGTATTTTTTGCAAATGTTCTATTGTTCCAGTTAGTTTCTCTGATCATAGTATGGTGTGTTGTTCTTTTATTTTGAGCTCCACAAGACCAAATAGTGTTTATTGGCATTTTAACAGTTCACTGTTAAATGATAAACATTTTAAGGACACTTTTAAATATTTTTGGAAAACTTTTAGAGCCACAAAGAACTCTTTCCATTCATTGAGACAGTGGTGGGATTTTGGTAAAGTGCAAATGAAACAGTTTTGTCAACAGCATACTCGAAATATTACTGTATAGTTATACAAATCAATGAAAAACTTGGAGACATCAATAGTTAAACTTCAAGAATTACCGGATTCAACAAGGGGGAGATGTAATGTTTTGGAAACGCTTTTAATGACAAAAACTCACATAGCGATCTTTTAGAGGTCTGACTAAATGAGATGTTGAAAATGTCTGTGAAGACATCAGTGAGTTCTGCTGCACAGTCTCTCAGTACACGCCCAGGAATGTTGTCAGGACCCGGAGCTTTGCGTGCATTGATCCTGCTGAAGGATCTCCTCACGCTGTCCGGGGTCAGCCTCATCACCTGGTCACTGGGAGGAGGTGGAGTCTTCTGTGCAGTGGAGCTGTTTTGTGCCTCAAAGCGAGCGAAGAAGGCGTTCAGCTCGTTCAGCAGAGAGATGTTGCTGTCACAGGTCCGCTGTGGGGGTTTGTAGTCCGTAATGGTCTGTATCCCCTGCCACAGGGTCCGAGTGTCTCTGCTGTCACTGAAACGATGGGCTATCCTCCTGGAGTACTGTCTCTTAGCCTCTCTGATGCCGCGGGATAGGTTGGCCCTGGCTGTTCTCAGGCCCCCCTCATCTCCAGCTCTGAAGGCAGCGTTCTGCATCTCCAGGAGTCTGTAGACCTCCCCTGTCATCCACGGCTTCTGGTTGGCCCGGACAGTGATGGTTTTTGTAGGCAGTGACAGTCTCCGAGTACTCCTGGAGGTCAGTGGTGTTATTGTAAGTGGCAGCCTGCTTAAACATATTCCAATCAGTTGTATCAAAGCAGTCTTGAAAAGGATCAGACGACTCTTCTGGCTTCACTTGAATCTGTTTCTGAACTGGTTTGGCGACTTTAACGAGAGGTCTGTATGCAGGCATTAGCATGACAGTGATGTGGTCTGAGGCACCAAGGTGGGGGAGGGGAAGGGCTTTGTAAGCTCCTCTCTATGTGGTGTAAACAAAGTCTAAAATGTTATTACCTCTTGTTGGAAAGTTAATGTGTTGGTGTATTTTTGGAAACACACTCTTTAAGTCAGCATGGTTGAAATCCCCAGCTATGATGAGAGAAGCAATTTAGCATCTGAAGCCTACAAGAACTGTAAGTGTGTTT
>WNGW01000259.1:0-12359 GCA_011952105.1 Coreoperca whiteheadi
TTTTCCACAGTCTCCATTGCTCTGAACCGTTGACCCTAAGTACTTAAAGTCCTGCACCTTCTTCACCTCTGCTCTCTGTAACCTCACCGTTCCACCTGGGTCCCTCTCATTGACACACATGTATTCTGTCTTACTGCGGCTAAGCTTCATTCCTCTGTTTTCCAGAGCAGACCTCCATCTCTCTAGATTCTCCTCCACCTGCTCCCTGCTCTCACTACAAATAACAATGTCATCCGCAAACATCATAGTCCATGGAGATTCCTGTCTAACCTCATCTGTCAGCCTGTCCATCACCAGAGCAAACAAGAAGGGGCTCAGAGCCGATCCTTGATGCAGACCCACCTGCACCTTGGACTCCTCTGTCGCACCTACAGCACACCTCACCATGGTCTTACAGCTCTTATAACCTCAAATCCCCTACCATCAGCAATTTAACAATCACCATTAAAGGCAAAGTTTATGCATTTAAACAACAGTAAAACTAATTATTTCACTCTAACACTCTTTACCCCTTTCTCACCACAATGTGAACACACAGCAGGGGTGTACTTGTGTGGCTTTTTCACCACAGTGTAGATTTTCTTTTACACTTCTCACAGTATTTCATTCTGTCACATGGTACGACCCTATGTATCGGCTAATGTTGTTTGTTTTGTTCATAACATTTAGCAGATTTACAGATGCGCTTACAATCTGCACATTTTACACTTATGCAGGGGTGTCTGTCCCAATCTGTAAAACAAACGTTCGCTTACTACAATAGTGGTATAGAGGTGATTCATAAGACTTGTAGCAACTCTCACAAACATATGGAACACCGAAAAATCCCATTTTGTTTTCAATCAAATAATAGTGTTCGTATAACCATATTGTGTGTTTATGTACCGCCTTATGCATTTGGAAAGGATACAGGCCAGATGCATGGTGGAAAACTACCTCCTCTACCGGTTGCCGAGTAGGGCCCCTCCCCACCATCATCACCCCCTGACCCAATCTGACCAACACCATTGTTAAAGACAGTGCCTGCTGGGGACACACTCCTTTCTACATCTGTGTGAGCGCAGGGTGACGTAGCGTCAGTCAGTTGCACCTCATTTGCAACATTGACAACTGTTGATGGGGGGTTACAAAGAGCCTGGACTTCCATATCTGAACCAACGTGTTTAACTGGTGAGACACCATCCTCAACAGCAGGGCGTTCACAAATAGATATTACCTACACAGCCATCTATGTACTAACCTGCCTGCACGAGGACAATGTGTCACAAACAGGGGTGACTACTTGCACACTACTCCTAGGCAACAAATGTGTGTTATTTTTCAGCGCATGTAGCATTTTATGTTGTTTTTGTCCAGGAGAATCTGTGCCCCCAGTGTCTTCTGCCCCACTAGTCACACCCGCGGCCGCTGCTGCTGCACAACGTTTGGTTGACAGCTCTGAGGGTTTTTTAAAAATGAGGAGCATTGCCCGTTGTTTTTTTCCTTGGTGTGACTAACGGGTCTGTGACACTGGTGGCTACATACTCCACAATAGTTATAGACGCAGCAGGTACATAATGTTTGTATGACAGTTTTGCTTCAATGTAAAGAGCCTTGTCTGAAGTTTTTTAAACTCCCCAATCATAGTTGTGTAAGTCCACGATACAGGGGGACCAACAGCGTCATCATCATCATCATCATCACTATGTTTTCTAGAGTCCATGTTGCTACCATGATTGTTTACAGATCAATAGCCTAGGATACCACAAGTAAACTATTCGTACTGACACTGTTTTGTGTGTATCGTCAATAGCTTCAGTCAAAATGTCTAGATGTTTACCTAGGCCTGCTGTGTTTTTTTAAGCTTTTGAATGTCCCTAGCATGAGCACCTCTATACACTGATACAGTTCTTTAAACAACATTCATAAAGATGTGTCAAATTAACGGTTTCTGGCGTCTCTGGGAAAACAAGAGGTGTCATTAGTACGTCATTGGCCTGTCTTAGGAGGGCAGGAACATTAGACAGAGGCCCCTATAATGTCTGGGTATTTGAAGATTCACCAGCCTTCCCCAATGTACCCCCCACTTGTAAATCACACCTGGGTTCCAGTTGTCAGATCCCGGTAAACCCCCGTACAGGAGGTACTGGACCAGCTCTCCGTTTCTAGGGTCCGATCCTTAGACTCTCAGAGTATAACCCTAAAGTATTGAATAAGGACTGTATAAGCTGGTGGCAAGGAGACACGCCTAGCGTCTAACTGCCTACATCCAAGCGTCTACCCTGTTTCCTCTGATATGGCAACCGACCAAATAGCCCTTGTGCGTCAGCTACCACTATCAGTCGCGCTCGTTAACGGCAGCTCTCCTCTAAATAATCTGGACTCTTGTTATGGTGCTAGGATGGGTTTTAGTGGTTCGGGCGAACCCCAAGGGACTGTTAATTTGAATGGCTAGAGTAACCTGTAACAACATGTAAGATGTTATGCACACAACAACCTATCTTTTTACTACCATTGATGAACTCATAATCAATGTCACAAATACTTTAACTATAATTTGGTTATTTATTGCAATAAGCTTTAGCAAGGGCAATGGTAAACAACTCAATTCACATTTAAGACTTCAATTAGATCATTCGAAAGAATCATAAAATAAATCATACAAAAAATAAATCAGCTGGGTTTAAATTCAATAGTAATCTGCTTTTGGGTGAGGGAGCGAGTAGTTTCTCTGGCCAGAACGATCCCACTCTTCCTGCAGGGGACCAAGTCTCTGATGAACAATTCACAGCTCCGTCCAAAGCTCACAAAACTATCCTCAGTATCTCACATCCACGTCCACAGAGTGAGCAAAAAAGGAACTTCATTCCAAATATTTGATTCTCTGTCACCGGGTAATGGTTAATCCTCTTTGTGCTCAAATCCTCTATTGGTGACAGAGTTCTCAAAGTTCTTTTTCATAGATGTAAGAGAGCTCACGTCTCTCCTTCAATCGATTTATTCCGAGGATGGGGCCCCATGATATAACCTTGAATTTCTCTCTGTCTCTGTCTTTTAGGCCACTTGGCGCATGACACAGTCAAAAACTCTCTTTTACAACTCTCACCCATATTACGACATAAACATTCATTTAGACGGTCCAACTATCTAAAGCTGCTTTCCTCTTACACACCAACTGCCATGTCGCCATCCTTCCTTCCTCCTTTCACCTTCACAAGCAGTTGATGTCAAACACACACACAGCTTCAATCTTACACATATAATGACTTTGATGACTTTGTTATCAAAGTCATTATATGTGTAAGATTCTCACTTACATTTCCTTATGATTAATATTGATTATACATTTAATGTTAATTTTATTCACCTTAGGTAATATTGCAGCACACAATTCAGCACACACTCATGTTTTATACAACTCATATCAGGATTTCAGATGTTATATGCAAAGCTGGGGTACAATGATATTTATACCATACTCTTAATGATATTTAGATTTTAACTCTCTCTTCACTATTTTGCCTCATAATTCACTATTTTGATCTCAACTAACTTGACACAGCGTACTACTCCAATCGTTCACACATACGCTCTGATCATCAAACAATGACCAATCTATGTCCCTTAACACTCTTTCGCAAGCATCAATAACATCCGACAGTCACGTCCATGATAATAAAGGAGAGAATAAACAACGTGTTAATACGCAAATAACATAAAACAGCATAAATAGGCCTCCACATGCTGCAAACTGTCAACAAAGACCATTCAAGTCAAGTCAAGTCAAGTCTGCTTTATTGTCAATTCTTCTACATGTACATTACATACATACAGAGAATCGAAATTGCGTTACTCTCAGACCCCCGGTGCATACAGATAACACTAACAGTAGAGCGTAAAATCTAGATCAAATATAAAATATAAGCTAACACTATACAATAAGGTAATATAAAAATAAAGACATAATAAAAAAGTAAAATAAAATAAAATAAAAATAAGCTTAAATAAGACCAGCGCAAGGCACATGGCAGATAAAGTGCAAACCAGTGAACAAACAGTGCAGATAAAAAGATTTTAAGTGCATAAAAAAATAGCTTATACAGTCTGATTAAAGTGACAAAAGGGCTTCTTTTAATTAAACTGACTGATGAGGTGGTAGAATGACGTCAGTTCCATGGTGAATGAGGTAGTGAGCAGACCAATGCTACACAAAGTGACTGGTGCATGACATTGTATGCTAGTTAGGATCTGGAGGGGGGGGGGGTTCATGGTTCAGTGGTGCCTGGGGCAGAAGAGTTCAGCTTCCTGACAGCCTGATGGATGAAGCTGTCCTTCAGTCTGCTGGTCCTGGCCTGGAGACTCCGCAGTCTCCTCCCTGATGGCAGCAGACTGAAGAAGCTGTGTGACGGGTGTGTGGGATCACCTGCAATGCAGAGGGCTTTGCGAGTGAGACGGGTTCCATAAATGTCCTGGAGGGAGGGGAGAGACACACCAATGATCTTCTCAGCTGCTCTCACTATGCGTTGCAGAGTCTTCCGGCAGGACGCGTTGCAGGCGCCATACCACACAGTGATGCAGCTAGTCAAAGTGCTCTCGATGGTGCCTCTGTAGAAGGTGTACATGATGGGGGGTGGTGCTCTGGCTCTCCTCAGTTTGCGGAGGAAGTAAAGACGCTGCTGTGATTTCTTGGCCAGTGCTGCAGTGTTGTCAGTCCAGGAGAGGTCCTCTGTGATGTGCACGCCCAGGAACTTGGTGCTGCTCACTCTCTCCACAGTCGCACCGTTGATGGTCAGAGGAACATGCTGGGTGTGCGCTCTCCTGAAGTCAATGACAATCTCCTTCGTCTTCTCCACGTTCAGAGAGAGATTGTTGTCACTGCACCACCCGGCCAAGCGGCTCACCTCGCTCCTGTAGTTTGTCTCATCTCTGTTGCTAATGAGACCCACCACAGTCGTGTCATCCGCAAACTTAATGAAGAGGTTGGAGTTGAGTGACGGTGTGCAGTCGTGTGTCAGCAGAGTGAAGAGGAGGGGGCTCAGCACACATCCTTGGGGGGCCCCAGTGTTCAGTGTGATGATGCTGGATGTGTTGCTGCCGACACGTACTGCCTGAAAGTCCAGCAGTCAGTTGCACAGCGAAGTGTTGAGCCCCAGCTCGACCAGTTTGTGAATGAGCTGTTGAGGGATGATTGTGTTGAATGCTGAACTGAAGTCTATGAACAGCATTCTGACGTATGAGTCTTTTTTCTCTAGATGTGTGAGTGCTGAGTGGAGGGTAGTTGAGATGGCATCATCGGTCGACCTGTTGGATCGATATGCAAACTGGAATGGGTCCAGGGCAGACTTGATGTGGTGCATGACTAGCCGTTCGAAGCACTTCATGAGGATGGGAGTAAGTGCAACAGGACGGTAGTCATTGAAGCAGGACGGAGATGGCTACTTCGGGAGTGGAATGATGGTGGTAGCTTTGAAGCATGTGGGAACAACAGCCTGACTAAGTGAGGTGTTGAACATGTCTGTGAGGACCTCAGTGAGTTCTGCTGCACAGTCCCTCAGTACACGCCCAGGAATCAGGACCCGGAGCTTTGCGTACATTGATCCTGCTGAAGGATCTCCTCACGCTGTCCGGGGTCAGCATCATCACCTGGTCGCTGGGAGCAGGTGGAGTCTTCTGTGCAGTGGAGCTGTTTTGTGCCTCAAAGCGAGCGAAGAAGGCGTTCAGCTCGTTCAGCAGAGAGATGTTGCTGTCACAGGTCCGCTGTGGGGGTTTGTAGTCCGTAATGGTTTGTATCCCCTGCCACAGGCTCCGAGTGGCGACTTTAACGAGCGGTCTGTTTGCAGGCATTAGCATGACAGTGATGTGGTCTGAGGCACCAAGGTTGGGGAGGGGGGGGGGCTTTGTAAGCTCCTCTCTGTGTTGTGTAAACAAAGTCTAAAATGTTATTACCTCTTGTTGGAAAGTTATTGTGTTGGTGTATTTTTGGAAACACACTCTTTAAGTCAGCATGGTTGAAATCCCCAGCTATGATGAGAAAAGCATGCTGTCTGCTGCTCACTGATGTGCTGGTACAGTTCATTTAGTGCATCGTTCTGTTGCTGTTGTTGTTGTTCGGGGGAATGTAAACCGAAACGAGCAGTACGGCTGTATATTCCCTCGGCAGATAGAACGGCCGGCACTTAATGATCATAAACTCGACCAGGGGTGAGCAGTGCTTGAAGGTCACAACAGCATCGCGGCACCACGTGTCATTGATGTAAACACAAAGCCCGCCGCCGCGACGAGAGCTCTGTCTGCTCGATAGCACGTCAGCTGGTCGAGCTGAATGGCACAGTCCGGGACGCTGTCGCTGAGCCATGTTTCCGTGAATACAAAAACACAACAGTCTCTTACAGTCCTATGAGTTGAACGTAGTAATCGGATGTAGTCCAGTTTATTATCCAAAGAGCGTACGTTAGCCAGTACGATGGTGGGGATAGATGGCTTGTGTGGGTTAGCCGTTAGCTTAGCCCGGATACCTCAGCGCTTACCCCTCTTCTGCTTCCTCTCACGCCGCTTGTGGCGCCTCCGCTGTGGGCGAGATGCAGCAGTGGGGGTCGGTAATGATGTAGGCCTCCGGAACAGTCCGAGCTCTCGCAGCTGTTCCGCATGCGCGGAGTTTAACTCTAAAAGTGCGGCTCTGCCGGCATCCAGCAGAAACTCACGACTGTATGCGCGCTTAAAGACAGATAGACGTGATGACGACGTACTAAAACACTGTGACTCAGAAGACAAAAAACACGAAAACACCGTTCTGTCGGGACAGAGAGAAGCCGCTGCGTGTGGACGCGCCGCCATTTTGAAACACATACTTGTCTGCATCTATGGTAATATCTGTAGCACCTTGACTATCCAGCACCAAAGCTGTACTTGTCTTCACAGGGACTGTAGAATGCGCCTTCAGCATGACCGCATCTGAATCTCTGTACAAACTAGCTCGAAATTGACTGGCTCAACGTCAACACGTGACACACGCCGGCGGAACCGGAGGTTACAAAGGGAGCCGGCTTCACTTTGTCGTCAGTTTTCTGATCTTCAGCAAGGGCTCTGGCTCTCTGGAATGGCGAGTGTGAAGCCTTTTCGGCAGTGTATTTATCCCTGCCCACGCCATATTCCCGATGGCGATACTCACGAGATGTGTGTTAGCTGCCTGGGAAGAGAGCGTGCGCTAGCAGCCCTCAAGGCGACTAGCTGTGCGCATTGCTAGTGTTTCCTGTGGAGGAAGCTCCGCTCTCGGCTTGCCCTTTCCGAGGAAGGTGGCCAGCTCTGCACTCCACGAGGTCAGGGGCCTGCGGCTGCTGAGGCAACCCATTGCGACGATTGCGAGACGGGTCAACCTTTTCTCAGCCTTCGTCCACTGGTTCTTTTTCCCACTTTCGGGATCTGGAAGCCTGCGCTGAGTCTACGGCTTCTTCCGCCCTGGATGTGGAGCCCGCTCAGGGAGACTCCAGTTCCGAGGAGCTGCATGTCCTAGGAGCGGAGGGCAGTGACGTGGGTGGCTCGTCATCCCAGTCTCTGCAGTATAAGGAGCTGCTGGAGGTGGTTTCTTGCGTGGTGGCTAGGCTCAATATCGCCTGGCCAGCGGAGCAGCAGGACACTCATCACCTGGTTGCCAGTGTGCGTCGATCAGTGGGTGCAAGGAGAACGGCTATGGCACCATGCCAGGTATAGAAGGGAACCTGGAAGCAGCGTCTTCCCTTAAGACCCTTTGCCAAGTAAGCCATGTGGGCAAGTCATGGCAGAAGGTAAGGCCGGAGAATGTCTGCACATCATGGCAGTTTTGCAGGCATACCAGGCCGACCTCCTTGACGACCTCGACAGCGGGGGGCCCTCACATCTGAGCATGTGAAGGAGCTCCGCCGTGGGACGGATTTATTGCTTAGAGCTAAGAAAGATACGGTCCGAGGGATCGGTCGCACATGCATGTAGGGTTGAGGCTCAATGTGAGCAAGAGCACGCTTCCTCCTACACAGAGGATCACGTTCCTAGACCGACATCTCACTGCGCTACAGTTTCAAAGACTGTTAGGCCTCACGGCTGCAGCATCCACCGTGATTCCGCTTGGGTTACTGCACATGAGGCACCTGCATTGGTGGCTCAGGAGCACAGGATTTTCCCCAAGGGGACACCCTTTTCGCCTGATAAAGGTTATGTGCAGGTGCATGCGTTCCTTGGTCAGGTGGAGAAAACCAGTGCTGGGAATGGCGTATCACTGCAGTGCTCTCCTACATAAATCGAGAAGGCGGTCTGAGGTCGTGCTCTCTGTGCAGACTGGCGCACCAGATCCTCTTGTTGTTCCAGGGAAAGTTGCTCTCTCTAAGAGCACTTTTCGTACCTGAGTACCTCAATGTGGGAGCGGACATCCTGTTGAGGCAGGGGAATGGTGACTGCAGCCTGAGACAGTGCAGATGATATGGAGGTGATTCGGCAGAGCACAAGTAGACCTGTTTGAGTTCCCGGGAAACGTTTACTGTGCCCTCTGGTTCTCCCTTGTGCGTTCAGCGCCCCTGGGGCTGGATGCCACAGTGCAGCCATGGCCAAGGCTATGGTTGCCTGTGTTTTCCACAATTGCTCTGCTACCAGGGGTTCTAGCAAAAATTTCGCTTAACAGGGGCCCAGCTGCTGCTCATGGCCCCATTCTGGCCCACCAGAATCTGGTTTTCGGGCCTGGTAGTGAGGGTAAAATATTTCATCCCCAGCCGGGGAGTTGGAAGATGTGGGTTTGGCCCCTGAGAGGGACCACCTCCGAGTTGCCAGTGTCTCTAGCGAGGTAGTTGAGACCATCTCCACGAGGAAACTGTATGCAGGCAAGTGGAAGCTTTTCACTACATGGTGCCGAGAGATCCACCTTGACCTAGTTCACTGCTGGTTGACTTCAGTGCTGGAGTTCCTTCAAAGCCGGTTTTTAGCTGGACTCTCCCCCACTACACTTAAGTTGTATGTGGCTGCGATTGCAGCATTCCACAGTATGATGGATGGCTGCTTGCTAGGGAAGCACCGCTTTGTCACCAGTTTTCTTCGTGGTACCTTGAAGATGAGGCCTCCGGCTTGAGTCAGAGTCCCTGCGTGGGATCTAGTAGTGGTGCTGGATGGACTGACCACAGCACCTTTTGAGCCACTGAACAATGCATCAGACAGGTGCCTGGCCTTAAAATTGGCATTTTTGCTGATCATGACTTCTCTTAAGAGAGTGGGAGATCTGCAGGCCCTGTCGATGGCCCCTGGAGGTCATTCCAGGCGCAATGAGAGCCATCCTGCATCCTAGGCTGGGGTATGTACCCAAAGTACCCACTGAGGTGGCCCAGCCCGTGGTCCTGCAGGCATTCCATCCTCCTACAGTGTCGGCGGAACAGGAAGGTAGGTTGTCTTGTCAGAACCTTCGAGATTTATGTCCGCAGGACATCTCAGATGCACAATTCGGACCAGTTGGTGATATGCTTCGAGCCCCCTCATTAGGGCTGCCCAGCTACCAAGCATATCATTAGCAGGTGGATTGTTGAGGCTATCACTATGGCTTATGAGGTGCGCAGATTGCCTTTCACCTCTATCTATAAGAGCGCACTCCACATAAAGTATGGTATCCTCCAAAGGTTGGTAGTTGGGAATCCCCCTCTCCGATATATGCAATGGTGCAGGATTGTCCTCGCCTCACACCTTTGTGAGGTTCTGTAGTCTAGACCACTCAAATAATCTGGGGTCAGTGGCACTCTTGTCCTGAAGTGTTCCTTTCTTAGCTTCACACTCGGACAGGCATCCCTTTAGCATGGTGGAGTTGGGACTGCATTCACCATAGCGTCAGCTGATTCAGTTGAAGTTCCCTTGAAATGGAACATCCCAGGTTACATATGTAACCATGGTTCCCTGATTGGGAACGAGAGGCCGCGTCTCTCTGCCATACTTCCAGCATGTCTGTGAGCGGCTTGCTTCAGTCGATCAGAAGGCTGACGACAACAGTGTAACCTCCAGTTCCGCAGGCATGCGTCACGTGTTGACATTGAGCCAATCAAGATTGGACTAGTTTGTACAGAGATTTAGATGCGGTCACCCCATAGCGTCAACTGATGCAGCGTCTCGTTCCCTAACAGGGAACCATGGTTAGATACGTAACCTGGGACGTTATGCATTCTGATAGTAAAACATATATTAAACATTTAAATATACACATATTTAACTATAAGAAAAAACAATAAACATACCTTCCACAGCATTTTCGATATCGTCACAGTATGTAGCCTTTGCCATCTACAAAGTATTTTCCTTCTTATAATTCTCCCCCCACGCAGCTGCTCCACACCTCGTCACCTGAACAATGCCCCACTCCCCCAGCCTTTCACACCTCTGGCCCTGCACATCTCACCACCTCCTCACTCCCCCATGGACTCATCCACCTTCTCAGCCCAGCCCTGTCCTTCACATCGGCCCAGGTGAGACAAGAGCTGAGAAGGATCGAAGTACGGAAGGCAGTTGGACCAGAAGGCATCAGCTCCAGGCTCCTGAAATCCAACGCAGGTGAACTGTGTGGGATTATGGGGCAAGTCTTCAACCTGAGCCTCAAGGTGGAGAGACTGGTCTTGGGCCACCTCCGTTCTGAGGTGAGCTCAGCGATGGACCCACTGCAGTTTGCCTACCATCCTGGGATCGGAGGTGAGGATGCTGTGATCTTCCTTAAACTCACCTGGAGAAGCCCAATAGCACTGTGAGGGTTCTATTCTTTGATTTCTCCAGCGCATTCAACACTATTCAGCCGGCGCTTTTGAGGGACAGGAGCGGGCTGGAGTGGACTTTCACCTGGCTGAGTGGATCCTGGACTACCTGACAAACAGACCCCAGATTGTGAGAGCCCAGGACTGTGTGTCTGACCCCCTGACCTGCAGTCTGGGTGTCCCCCAGGGCACAGGGCTCACGCCCTTCCAATTCACCCTCTACACTGCAGACTTCAGACACAACACGGACAGCTGTGTCCTGCTCAAGTTCTCTGACGACTCTGCCATCGTCGGCTTGAACAGAAACGACGATGTTGCAGAGTGTAGAAGACTGATGCAGGACTTCGTGGACTGGTGTCAGCCAAACCACCTCCTCATCAACGCGGGGAAGACCAAGGAGATGGTGGTGGATTTCCACAGACATACTGTACTGGAAGGGTCAGAAAAGGCTGTACCGACTGAGGAGACTTTGGTCTTTTGGCATGCAGGGGGCACTCCTGAAGACTTTCTATGACTCTGTGGTCAAAAATCCTGTACGTTGTGTTCTGCTGGAGCAGCAGCATCACTGAGAGGGAGAGGAGGACAAGGTCGTCTGGAAGTCCAGCTCTGTCCACACCCTCGGTGTGTGAAAGAGAGATTCTGCCGGTCTTTTCTTCCTGCGTTTGGATCCTTTCCCTCTCCCTCTCCATCAGACACTTCAGTCAGTCAGTCATTTTCTTCCACTTGTTCCCGTTAGGGGTCGTGGGTGACTGGAGCCTATGCCAGTGACTTTGGGCCTTAGGTGGGGTACACCCTGGACAGTGGCCAACTCGTCACAGGGCTGACACATAGACAGACAACCATTTACACTCACTTTCATCCACTAGGGGCAATTTGGAGTCATCAAGCTGGAGAACCTGGACAGAACCCACGGTAACACGGGGAGGACATGCAGACTCCACCCAGAGAGATCGTGTGAGGTTGGTCTGGTCCGGGATTTGAACCCACAATTTCCTTGCTGGGAGACAGGAGCTCTGATCAATCTGCCACCACCAAAAATACCAGTAAACAGGTAAATGCATTGCTGCTCTTTTGTCTTGTGTTGTTGTGCTGAGTGAAGAGTTTCAGTAAAGTAACTTTATAATAAATCTTTCAATTAGCGTCTCGCTCACTCAGAGTTTGGACCTGGCTTTAGTCTCTCTTTTTATGTGTCCTATAAAATAGTGCCGATGAGTTTACACCTGTTCTTCCCCAGAAGTTAGATTTCAGACACAATTTCCTCTGCTGCAGTGGTCAGACGCAGCAGTTATTTGTATTTATTCCCATTGCCTCGCCCCATTGTACCTCTTAAAAGGTCTACTATAAAATACATAGACCAAACACACAATTTTCTGTGCTGCTTTTCTTCCATTTTACCAGTGCAAAACCTCAGTGTGGTCCTTTAGTAAATGTCTAGAGGTTCCCTTTCAAGGGAACTTCAACGCTGCGTCAGCTGACGCTATGGGGAACGCCTCCAGCGTGACAGCCTCTGAATCTCTTGTAACAACTTAGACCAATCTTGATTGGGTCCGACGTCAACACGTGACGCACGCCGGCGGAACCGGAGGTATGAAGGGAGCCGGCTTCACTGTTGTCGTCAGCCTTCTGATCTTCAGCAAGCGC
>WNGW01000261.1:5797-16072 GCA_011952105.1 Coreoperca whiteheadi
TCATACAGATCTACGCTCCTGCCAGGTCCCTGCGCTCTGCAAACGAACAACGTCTGGTGGTACCATGCCAAAAAGGACTAAAATCACTCTCGCGCACCTTCTCTGGATCCGTTCCACATTGGTGGAATGATCTGCCTGCTTCTACAAGATCAGCAGATTCTGTAGCCACCTTTAAAAAGCACTTGAAAACGCATCTCTTCCGTCAACACCTAACTGACAATCACTAACTCTTCTTCCTTTCTACCTCTGCTCAAAAAAAAAAAAAAACCCCTTCCTCTCCTCAGCTTTGTATACTGTGCTAGGCTTTAATCAGACTAGTTTTTTGATGCACTTATGCTTTTTGTTACCTTGTGTTGTTATATTGCTTCCATTGTCTTCCTCAAATGTAAGTCGCTTTGGATAAAAGTGTCTGCTAAATGACTAAATGTAAATGTAAATGTAAATGTAGATAGGGTGAGGAGCTTGGTCACTCGGGAGGAGCTCAGAGTAGAGCCGCTGCTCCTCCACATCGAGAGGAGCCAGCTGAGGTGGCTCGGGCATCTGTCCATGTTTTGCCTCCTGGACTACAAGTTGAATTCCTTTCTGTATGATTATTGAGACAGGATATATTTGGATTGGACTGCATCACTGCCATTCATTGTGCAGCTTATAGGTGTCTGTCATTAGAGTGCCATTGCACGATCTTTAGGCTTCTTCAGTTTCAGTGCAGTCATAATCATGTTGTTCTTGTACCAGTGATGTGTCTTATTGATGAACAAATGGTGTTGGATCCCTAAATTGAGTATATAGAGCCATGTGAAGAAGTAGGTAAACTTGTAATATATTAATCATGTCTGATCCCACTTTGCAGGATGTAATATTGAGGGTGCCCTCTAAATGTTGACCAATCCTATCATCTGTTGAGATGCACCCCAGTCGAACCTCCGTCTGTCAGTCAAATCACATTACAGTTGTATTTTTACTCACGACATTCTACACAGAGCAATGCAGGATAGTAGTGGTATTTTATTTTGGCCACAAAAAAAAATTAAATAAAAGAAAAGTTTCTACAAAATACAAAACAAACCAATACTTTTTTCTTTCCTTCCGTTCTCCCGTTTAACAATACATATATGTATAAATACACACATACATACACATATAGCAGGCTAGCATAGCAGGCTATGAACCTTTATAAAACTAGTCTTGCTTCAAAGTAACTGGACGACAAAACTAACTGTAATGGCCAAAGAGAGGAATAAATGAAACAGGGGGCAAAGCAACACGGAGCAGCGCAACTCATTTATGTTTACAGCTCCAACACTCTCAGCTCTGCTGCTGAAAGTTAACATCAGCAACCAAACGCAAACTTTTTTTTCTTTGACTAGGTGGAAATCTGATGTTTTCATCTTTTGTGAGATGAAAAACAGTCTTTTAGATCTTGAAGGAAAAACATGAGACTTGATATGTAAGCTGTTAAGGAGTTTCCCAGTTAATATCATAACATTGTATTATACCCTTGGATACTAAAAAAGACACCTTGACCTTGAGCGTTGTCGATACCCTGGAAGTCCTCCATGGGCATTTCAGCAACACTGACATTATCAGGCAGGTACCAAACGGCACTGGACTCAATTGCAAGACTTGACACAGTTCATGTAAAGAGCAGAGGTATTTATTGGGCACAGGGTTGGTACAAGGGTAAGCAGTCCAAAAAGTAGAGGTATCCAAATTGTAGGGCAAAAGGGAAAGAAAACTGGTCTATAATCACACTGAGAAGGCAAGAAGTTAACGCTGGTAAGCTTACTGCAGGTAGATAAGACAAACTGGCAACAGACAAGAGGAGCACAGGCATTAAATACACAAGGGAAGAGGGGTAATGAGGAACAGGTGAACTCAATCACACAGACAAGGAGTATCTGAAATGAGAGACAGAGGTGAGTATACCAAAAACGAAACAGGGAATGACAGAAAGCAGGAGATAATGGAAAAATAACTTAGTCAGGGATCTAGGATGTGACAGACTTATATCGTTACCATCTTCAACAGGCCTTTTTGTTTATTCTTTAAAGGTTTCTGTATACAGTACAGAATGCATTCTGCAGCTGTATACATGTGTCTGGATGAACAGAAACTATATGTTTTGGTCCAGTCAAAGTCCTGATCTGATCTGCAAAACGTTTTTAACATTATGTCACTTTAAAGACAATCCTGATCATCTTAAAATTATATGTAACCATCTACACATAACAAACACAGAAAAGTCTAGGATTACAAGACATGCAATTATATTTATATAACCCTATGTTACAAATCACAAATTTGTCTCTAGGGATTTTCACAATCCGTATAGCATGGGATCTCTCCTTAGACCCTACGGATTGTTGTTTTCCTGAGCAGAATTTTTTAGGAGAAAAGTTGTTCCTAAGTGGATCATACATTTAAAGAGGTAAGGCAAGGCAAGTTTATTTGTATAGTACATTTCAACAACAAGGCAAGTGCTTTACATACAACTAAAGCAACATAGGAAAATATAAAAAAATTATTCGATTTAATAAAAGGCAGCGGCAAACAGAAATGTCTTGTCAGCCTTGATTTAAAAGAACGTACCAGGTTACGTATGTAACCATGGTTCCCTGATAGGGAACGAGACGCTGCGTCAGCTGATGCTATGGGGAACGCCTTCAGTGTGACTCCCTCTGAATCTATGTATCAACTTAGACCAATCTTGATTGGGTTTAACGTCAACACGTGACGTACGCTGGCGGAACCGGAAGTATAAGGGGAGCCGGCTTCACTGTTATCGTCAGCCTTCTGATCGACTGAAGCAAGCCGCTCACAGGCATGCCGGAAGTATGGCAGCGAGACGCAGCGTCTCGTTCCCTATCAGGTAACCATGGTTACATATGTAACCTGGTACATTCCCTTTCAAGGGAACTTCAACGCTGCGTCAGCTGACCACCAAACTCTGGAGGATGCCATACTCCGTGTGGAGTGAGCTCTTATCGACAGAGGTGAAGGCAAACCGCGCACCTCGTATGCCGAAACGATAGCCTCAACTATCCACCTGCTAATAGTGTGTTTGGTAGCTGGGCAGCCCTTACGAGGGGGCCCGAAGCATACCAGCAATTGGTCCGAATTGCGCCATTGGGATGTCCTCCGGACATAACTCCAGGGCTCTGACTGGACAAAGCAGTTGTAGCCTACTCCTGTTCCGCCGACTCTAAAGGAGGATGGAACGCCTGCAGGACTACCGGCCGAGCCACCTCAGTGGGTACTTTAGGTACATAACCCGGCCTGGGATGCAGGATGGCTCTAACTGTGCCTGGAACGATCTCCAGGTTAGCAGGAGCCACCGACAGGGACTGCAGATCTCCCACCTTAGAAATGCCATCTTTAAGGCCAGACACCTGTCTGATGCATCGTCCAGTGGCTCGAACGGTGCTGTGGTCAATCCATCCAGCTCCACTGTCAGATCCCACAGAGGGACTCTGACTCGAACCCAAGGCCTCATCCTCAAGGTGCCACGAAGGAAACTGGTAACAAAGCGGTGCTTCCCAAGCGAGCAGCCATCCACCAAACTGTTGAATGCTGCGAACGCAGCCACATACACCTTAAGTGTAGCGGGGGAAGAGTCCAGCCAAAAACCGGCTATGGAGGAACTCTAGCACTGAAGCCATCGGGCAGTGAACTGGGTCAAGATGGCGCTCCAGGCACCATGTAGTGAAAATTTTTCACTTGTCCGCATGCAGTTTCCTTGTGGCTGGGGCTCTAGAGTGTAAGATGGTACCTCGGTAGAGAGACCGGCAGCTTGGAGGTGGTCCCCCTCAGGGGCCAGACCCACAGCTTTAATTTCCCCAGATGGGGATGGAATATTTCGCCTTGGCCCTGCGACAGCAGGTCCCTCCTGACGGGAATCTCCCACGGGGGGCCGTCTAGGAGGGCTACCAGGCCCGAGAACCAAATTCTGGCGGGCCAGAATGGGGCCACGAGCAGCAGCTGGGCCCCTGTTCGGCGAACTCTCTCTAGAACCCCCGGGAGCAGAGCAATCGGGGGAAAAGCGTACAGCCGTAGCCTCAGTCACGGCTGTGCCATGGCATCCAGCCCCAGGGTCGCTGGATACACAAGGGAGAACCAGAGGGGGCAGTGAGCGTTGTCTGAGGACGCAAACAGGTCCACTTGTGCCCTGCCGAATCTCCTCTATATCATCTGCACCGTCTTGGGGTGTGGTCTCCATTCCCCGGGCCTCGGCCCCTACCTCGACAGGATGTCTGCTCCCACATTGAGGTACCCAGGTATGAAAAGTGCTCTGAAAGAGAGTAACTTCCCCTGGGACCACAAAAGGATCTGGCGCGCCAGTCTGCACAGCGGGCGCGGTGATACACCATTCCCAGCACTGGGCCCTGGGTCAGGAACACCCGTTGTCTCCACCTGTCTAAGGCACGCATGCACCTGCGTGTAACCTTGATCGGGCGAAAAGGATTGCCCCTCGGGGAAAATCCGGCGTCCCTGAGCCACCACTGCAGCTGCCTCATGTGTAGCAATCCAAGCGGAATCACGGTGGACGCTGCGGCCATGAGGCCTAACAGTCTCTGAAACTGAAGTGCAGTTAGATGTCGGCCTAGCTGCACCCTGAGTACCATAGTCAGGATTGTGCCCGCAACGTGACTGAGTCCCACAATACTCCTAGGAACGTTAATCCTTTGTGTTGGAGTGAGCGTGCTCTTGCTCGTGTTGAGCCTCAACCTCAAGTATCTCAAGTGCGCAAGTACGACATCTCAATGGCGTACCGCATGAGACGAGACTGGGATAAAATCAACCAGTTGTCCAATAATTGAGGATGCGGATCCCCTGGAGTCTGAGAAGAGCCAGGGCAGAGTCCATATACTCCGTGAAGGTGCGAGGGGAGAGTGCTAGGCCGAAGGGAAGCCCCCGATATTGGTAAGCTTTGCCCCCGAAAGTGAACCGCAGGAACTTCCGGTGTCCCGGAATGATAGAGACGTGGAAGTACGCGTCCTTTAGATCGATTGTGACGAACCAGTCCTCGGACTGAATCAGACTCACAATCATCAGGACCTCTTCTGTGAGGCCTGCTGGGCGAGAAGCACGGCCCTCAGGTCCGTCTTCTCCCTCTCAGGTCCTCTCTGAGGAGGCTGGAGCGAGCCCCTAGGCCGCTAGGGAGTGGCACGCTGGGCCACACTCGCTTTCTGAGCCAGCATGTAAGAGCTACGAGAATTTGAAGGCTGAGGTGGTCCACCCTCAGCTCAGGCTCAAGACCTCTGGCGACGGGGGTTAAACGTCGTAGCATGGTGGTGCGCCGTCCATCCTCAGATGTAAGGGCTCCGCCAAAGTCGAGGTTCTAAGCAGGTCGGCGGGGCACACCCGCACGCATGCCATGGCGTGCGGACATGCCCCGCCTGACCTGCTGCCCTGTATGCCTTGCCCACTAAAGTCAATGTAGTGTGACAAGGCCTACTAGGCAATGTCGGGGTCTTAAGGGAGGACGCGGCCTGGGCGATAATGCCGCCAGCGTCTCCCCGCCCTAGCCGTTCTCCTTGCGGGCTAGAAAACCGTGCAAAATATGGCCTGGACCAGGATTTCGACACCTCGGTGTGGAGATCCAGAAGAACGGCAGGTCCCGACGTGGGCGTGGAGGTGTGGTTAGAAGGAAACACTCACCGAGCTACTTCGGCGATGAGTGTCCTGCTGCTCCGCTGGCCAGGCAATATTGAGTCTAACGACCATTTTCCTCTCTTGGGAAAATCACCTCCAGCAGCTCCTCATGCTGCAGTGACTGGGCTGACGAACTGGATCCTCTCTGTGTGGGCTCCACATCCAGGGCGGAAGACGCTGCAGTCTCAGCCTGGCTTCCGGATCCCGAATGCGGGTATACTGTTTCAACAAACAACAAACAGTCAGTCGAGAGCAGAGCATCTTATCTCTCCTCAGAGAGAGCACTTACCTTGCTCACAGTCACCACTCAGGGCTGACAGAGCCTGCTCTCCGTGCAGACAGCAGACACAAGTGTGTGGCCTCTGAACACGTCCCCCGTGCCGGTCGGAAGAAGCCGGAATGCGGGCTTCCAATCCCGAAAACGGGTGGGAATTAGCGGATGAGCCGTGTCCTCCCGTTTCTCACCGTGGGCTGCCGCAGCAGCCGCGGGACCTGCACCAAGCGGAGCGAGCTCCCGAGGAGACGCTCACGCTGCTCGCGGTCAACCTCGAGGGCTGACAGAGCGAGCTCTCAACCCAAAACAGCCAACCAAAACACGTGAGTTGCCGGTGGGGATAATCCGCACTGCAAAAACCGCTTCACACTCGTCATTTCCACAGAGACCCAGCATGCTTGCTGAAGATCAGAAGACTGACAACAACAGTGAAGCCGGCTCCCCTTATACTTCCGGTTCCGCCGGCGTTCGTCACGTGTTGACGTTAAACCCAATCAAGATTGGTCTAAGTTGATACAGAGATTCAGAGGCAGTCACGCTGACGGCGTTCCCCATAGCGTCAGCTGACGCAGCGTTGAAGTTCCCTTGAAAGGGAACTGAGAGTTGCAGCAGACCTGCAGTTTTCTGGGAGTTTGTTCCAGATATGTAGAGCATAAAAACTGAACGCTGCTTCTCCATGTTTAGTTTTGACTCTGGGGACAGAAAGCAGACCTGATCCCAGACGACCTGAGAGGTCCGGATGGTTCATAGCGTAGCAGAAGATCAGAAATGTACTTTGGCCTTAAACCATTCAGTGCTCAATAAACCAACAATAGTATTTTTCAATACATTTTTGACCAACAGGAAGCCAGTGTAAAGACCTCAGAACTGGAGTGATGTGATCCACTTTCCGTGAGTTACAGTTAAGATAAATGCATTGACAACTTTTTCCAAATCCTGCTGAGACATAAGTCTTTTAATCCTGGATATATTCTTAAGGTGGTAGTAGGCTGACTTTGTAATTGTTTGTAATGTGGCTGTTGAAATTCAGGTCTGAGTCCATGACTATACCTAGATTTTTGGCTCGGTTTGTGGTTTTTAACATTACTGACTGAAGCTGAGCACTGACCATTTAATCGCTCCTCCTTGGCTCAAAAACGATTACTTTGTTTAAAGAAAAGAAAATTCTGGCACATCCGACCGTTGATTTGTTCAATACACTTACTCAGCGGTTGTATGGGACCATAGTGCCCCGGTGACATTGTTATGTAAATGTATGTCTTCTGCATAATTATGGTAATTTATTTTGTTATTTTCCAAAATCTGAGCCAGTGGGAGCATCTAGATGTTAAACAGAAGAGGCCCCAGAAGACTTTAACAAGAGAAGTCTCAGTGCTGTGGTGTGCTTGTAAACCTGAGTGGAAGACCTCAAAACAGCTGTTTAATGTCATGACGTTGTTCAGCTGTTGAAAAAAAGCTTTTTTAATGATTTTACTTAAAAACAGGAGCTTTGATATAGGCCTGTTGATATAGGCCTAATTGTTCATTTGTGATGCATCTACATTGTTCTTTTTTTAAGAGTGGCTTGATGACTGCAGTTTTCAGGGCCAGTGGGAAGACATAAGAGACATGTCGACAATTTGTAGAAGATCTGAGGCCATGCAATTAGAAATGTTTTTGAAAAAGCCTGCTGCCTGAATAAATATGTTGCTGGTGTTTTCATTGACATACCTTTTTGTGATGACCTCTTTTTAAACATTTGTGTGCACAGAGATAGCACTCTCAAAGACAACACATGAATGATCAGAGAGAGCAACATCAGTCACCACAACCTTAGAAATGTTCAGACCCTTAGAGATGATTAAGTCCAGAGTGTGCCCCTGTTTGTGTGTGGGCTCCATCACATGCCGAGTCAGACTCAATAGTTATCAAGAACACAACACAGTTCTTTAGTCCCCCTGTCCTGGAGGTTGTCAGCATGGATGTTGAAATCACCAACAATGACTACATAGTCAAAGTCAAAACAGATTATAAACAGCAGTTCAGTAAAGTCATCAAAAAGTTTGCACAGTATTTACGTGGCCTGTAGATATTTAGAAATATGGTTGGAGAAGAGGAATTCTAAAGGAAGAATTTCCATACATTTCCATAAGACATCTTCTTGCATTGGAGGGAATCAATAAACACAGGACCCCACCTTGTCCTGGGAAGAGTCATGAGTGCCATTAGCCTTATAGCCTGGACCCGGCAGAGGCAGGTAAATTATGGGTAAATTTGTACTTAATCTCATATTTGTAAATATATGAATTTAGAGAAGGGCACCAAAGGCCCCCACCCTGAATGGAACATTGAAAATACATAACCATCCTAAACTTCTAGGCCAGCAGGACGCTGTAGAACATAATTTTACAATAAGAAGATATTAACAGTAATTTAAAATTGTTTTACATGCTGGATGTTTGACATTAAAGTGATTTATATAATAACTGCAGCAGTAATCAGTTGTATCATCTCAATTCATATTAAAGTAACATGAAACACCATTTTTTCAGAGTTATAGTTTTTATTTAAAACTTCATTTTCCAGAATAAAACTAAACATTACTTTTTAAAGCCATACATGTTACACAAATAAGTGAAAATTAAGTAGCATACAATTAGGTTCTGACCTGATATCAAATCCCCATACACTATACATATTTTAAAATCAAGATCCTTAAATTGTTTTCCTGATATATTAACCTGGGGCAATACCAAATAAGACTACACCTC
Organism: Coreoperca whiteheadi; assembly: GCA_011952105.1. Lineage (NCBI taxonomy): Eukaryota > Metazoa > Chordata > Actinopteri > Centrarchiformes > Sinipercidae > Coreoperca > Coreoperca whiteheadi. The sequence continues at coordinate 14,474 of WNGW01000261.1, forward strand.
CATCTACCCTCTAAGTGTGTGTGTCAAAGCTATGTAATATATTCCATAATTTCACACAATGGTACAGAAGTCCGTTTGGGATTTATTTAGGCTATTGATTATGGTTATTTACTGTCTTCTAAGAAGATAGAAAAAACGTGTTATTCGTTGTATCAGTAAAGCATTGAAGTTATATTGGCCAACCCATGCCCTTCCCTTTAACATTTGCTGTTTTTCCTGCACTTCTTTATACATGGCATTTGTGTAGTACGTTCCCCCGTTTCCTGCCACCATGTCGTCGATCTTCTTGATCAGCTCCACTACCTGACGTCTGTCACGGCTGGTGTTGTCAAAGACATGGAACCTGTTTCCACAGCTTTGGATGACTCGTTGAAGCTCTGGCTTGCCCTCACGTACATACTCTTGTATGGTCATGTCTCCAAGATCGCCACCACGGGTAAACAGCACGATCATGTAGCGGTTAGCTTTTGGACCAAACAGCTCTTGCAGGGCTTCCACTGAGTTCTTCTCCTCAGTGGTGAATCGACCGACTTGGACGACCAGCAGGAACACGTGAGGACCAGGACATGAGACTTCCAAACATCTCACAATTTCTCTTTTAATGAATTCTGGGGATTTCGCAGTGTCCAGGACCCCTGGTGTGTCTACCACACTAACTACTCTGTCACCCGAGCGTATCACACCTTTTTCACAGGTCTCAGTCACTGACTCTGAGCAGGGACGGGATTTGAAACGTTTCTCTCCCAGAATGGTGTTTCCAACAGCACTCTTGCCCACACCGGTTTTTCCAATCATCACAATTCTCAAATCAGGACCTGCAATACAATTAATAACTTGTGTTTAAGCAGTCTGAAAGAGTATGTCATTGGCTTGATGTATAAATACTTTAATGAATATGAGCACATTGTCATTGTGATTTTAAAGCAAAAGAGTTAAACACACAGTAGATTAAAAAAAGGCTTACCAGCAGGAACTGAAGCCATCTTCTCTCAGCACCTTGTCTCTACAAAGATGAATGTTAAGGCATTCGTTTAAGACTGTTGATTATTTATATAGAGCTACACAGCTGACACGCCCCAAACTATTTGCATAACAGCTCCATATAAAACAGGCAGAGGCGAGCACATTCTACAGATGCCACACAGCCTGTCTGTATTTTGCTGCACTGGATCCGAGGACCATGTCTGACAGTAAGTTGTGCAATAATCATTTTCTATCAAGCATGTTTGTTTTTAGTGCTCTCTTTACTTTGCATCAGCAAGACTCTTTTGTTGTAGGACTTTTATTTGTATGTATCAGCTAAAGAGGACATTATGTATGTTGTTTTCACAGAAAAGAAGATTTCAGTCATTATCCTGGGAAGGGGACATTCTCTGAAGAAAGCCCTGATAATCAACATCCTAGGGAAAGATTTATCTCAACTACCTAAAAAGAATGCTCTGAGAAATACTGAGATATATGAAAATGATATATATGAGATCACATGTACTCCAGACTTGTACACAAAATGTGAGGAGATAAGAGAACTATTTGCTGTTAATCGACACCCTGACATGTGTTTGTTGGTGGTAGAGGATGGGTTTTCTACAGAAGACGTGT
>WNGW01000263.1:0-16360 GCA_011952105.1 Coreoperca whiteheadi
ACGGCTGTTTTTCTGGTGAGGACGGGCTGATTTGGGAGCATGTTGGGATGGGAAATCTTTTAATGTCCAGTATGAACAGGAGGAAAGAGCAACAAAGTCCGTATGTAGAGGGAGTCGGGGTGAACGGGTGGGTCAAACAAACCCAGGTCTCTCCCCCAAGAGACTGGGGACCGTGTCCTGTGTGAAACCAAACCTTTAAGTTTTAAATCAACATGCAGCCATTTTGGGGAACGGTCATATATGTCATTATGTGAGTCACTGTTGACCTATTCTGTTTGACGTAAGTCTGTTTTTAGTACAGAATTCCCTCTTTGAGTTTGAGATAGTGTTTCCTTGCTGACCTGCATTGGAGGGATAGTAACACAAAGAGTGGATTTTGGTCTAAAAACACAGTAACTTTGGAAGGTATCCACTTTATTTGATTAACCTACACTGCTTAAGCCTCATATTAAGTCCTTATAAACATATTTATAATATATTTTTTACACAGAAGAACGTATCCAACGTCGCTTACATTGGAAACATGTTGGAGATCTTTCAATGGCCAGTATGAAGAGGAGGCAACAATTACAGCAAGCAAAACCTGTTTTAATGTTCATATGTTCACCTGACTATTGTTTTAAGACTTGAACAATTGTGAACCTTTCCTTTAAGTAGGATTTCAAATGCAGGAAATTTACATGTAATCAAGTATTTTCACATACAGAGAAATATTGGGGAACTCAGCGATGGTTTGTAAATGACATCCACTAAGCTGGACTGGGCAAAATTAAAAAGCAAAATAAGAGCTGCAGTATTACCACAAAATATTTCAATGCAATTTGTTGCACAGGTGAAGGTGGCAGGGCCCTTAGACCTTATATACCTGTACTGTAGATCTTAATCCAGCCATAACATGGATGTCATGAACATAAAATAATCAAATTTGTATTCAGTTTGCATCTTCAGTCTGTAACTCAGTTAATGGACTACATCATAATGGTGTTCTGATAAGAGTTTTGTAGCCACAAGAATATAACAATTAATTGTTAAAAGAATTAAAAGAATTAAATTAAAAGAATATAATAAACATATATAAAACATAAAATACTTGCCTGATGCAGCCATGATGAGCAGAAGAACTATGTCCATCTTTGTTTGCACTCTGTTTATTCGAATGTGTGACTTCAGACTCTGTTCAAATAGCTTATTAGGTTTCATGTGAACAGCTTTCAGTACTTCAGTTTCATGCAAATTAGTAAGAGACAACAATGATTTGCCTGTCAGTCAAATAATTCAAATTGAATTATTTATAGGTTTGCTGTGTATTTATTCAGGAATTTTCCCCTTTTTCAAAAACATGTTTGATACCATTTTGTCTGACTACAGTCACAGGAAAATAGTGAACACAATCTGTAGTGAATCATCATCAGTAATTTCAAGGCAGTAAGATAAGATAGAACTTTTTAATGAAATAGTTGAGATTAATATTGTCGAGGTATCTGTCTGACTATTCCTGCCTCTGGGTTGCTGCCTGTGTCTGACCTGTTGGTTTGTTGCTTAACTTTCCTTCCTCACCTTTCACTCCTGAGCCCTGTGTGATGTCGCCATTTCAACTTGAAACTGACCTTCAGTAATGGGTAGGGTGGGATACATAGACGCTGGCGGAGCAGATGGGATGTTTGTGTTTGCTTGGTCGATGATAGGTAATGATAAGGGAGGAAGTGGAGGGAGCGGGGGTCCCTTTTTTTCGCTTCCTTTTTCTTTTTTCCTGGTACAATGTTCTACCCCTTGGCAATACATCGCCCTCTGATACCACTTTTGCCTCTGCTTTTTTGCTACCTCATACTCTCTCTGATACTTACAAACAAATTTCCTTCCTGTGCCTTCTCCTTTGCCTCCTTTGCCAATTTTCTAAATTTCTTCTCCTCACGCCACAAATATTTGCCCACCGACTCCTCTGCCTCCAACTTCCCTTTCTGAGCCTCCAATGCATGTTTTATCTCCCTTTTCACTTGTTCTCTTGCCTTCTTTTTCTCTGTCTCTGAATCTAAGTTACCCATAGCACTCAACACATATGGGATTTGCTCTTTGAGTGGTTTCCAGGGACTTTGGCCTCCGGGGACCCAGCCTCCTTCATCCAACTCTCTATCAAAATCTCCGTCCATACTTTCACCTGCCTAACCACTGAAGTGAGCCAGTCAGTTTGTATGGAATTCACCCAAGCAACTGACCTGTTCAAATACTACTTCTCTCTCAACTTCCTCTTTTCCACTTCGTTGTCACCGTTAGATATCCGTGAAAAGAGAGGGGAGGCTTTTCGTATTTTGAGACACTCAATCCAGTCTTTCCCTGGAGAACTACTTCTTAGGACAAATGCCCTTGACCTATATACAACAAAAAACACATACACTGAAACAACAGCATGATAGTTCAGCCCCAAACTTCAACCAACAGTGCACAAGACTAAATACAAGACACCATACCAAGAACAAAACCAGCCTTGTTCTTTAAGACATTTAACACATTAATGGCCAAATTATTCCCTGTTTTGAATTTTCCTAAATATTCTCAAACGTCCCAGATGTACGTGTCCCAGACACTATTATTCTCTTGTTATGCTGTGCTTCTAAGTGTCCCTGACACAAGTGTCGTAGCCACTATTGACTACCCGTAACACAGTTTTCCCACTTCGTGTACGTAGAATTTGGGGAACCTCACCTTCCCCAGGCCTCCAACCTGGCTCACCAGGGACTTTAACCCCGATGTCAGGCCATGCTGTGGACAGCCAACTCTGAGCTCAACAGTTCCAAACTGCTTACTACAATTTTTATTTTTCTAAACAATTTCTATTCTCGCTGTCTCTTTTTAATTTATAAACCAATCACCTTCATTACCTCCGGCTTTCAATTTGGAATATGTTCAATATCCAGATTTTGAATAAACAGGCTCTGCTTACCTTGTTTTGTAGATTGGTCTTAGGAGCCTTCAGCAATGTCCGTGATCAGCTCCGCTGTCCAATTGTCGAACCTCTTTCATCCCAGACGAGCCCCCATTTGTCGAGGTAGGCCGCAGCCTCCCCTCTCTCCGAGTTGGTTGATGAGAAGAGATTCACCAGAGACCTTTAAACTTCAAACAAGCATTTATTTCACAGCAAACCAAGTACAGATTAATCTGGGAACACAACGCAAAACTTCTCAATGGCTCCTATTCCCCGTGAGGTCTGCGTGATGTCCGAAGCTAAGGCCCAAAAACCCTTGGTTATATTCCACCCTCCCCCCGTCACACACATTCACTACTTTACGCAGCTTGTTATCTCAGCCTGCCTCTGTTCCTTTTGGCCTTGGTCTAACCCTTCTCCCCCTTCCTCTGAAACGACTGATTGTCATTTTTGTTGGGAGGACCATTTGACCTCAGCTGTACTTTGTGTTTAGTCCTAATTATCAAATGTTAGCATGCTAACAAGCTACAATTGTCATTGTGACCAAGTTAGCATGTTTACATAAGCATTTAGCTCAAAGCACTGCTGCTTATGTACAGCCTCAGTTATGCAATCAAACATTTGAAAGATGATGATTCTTCAACTTTGGATTCCTGATATTGGTGACAGTATAAAACTAGTACATATGATAAATATTTAACGTAAGATGATCAAGAAAATTATAAATAAGACAACAGAAAAATATTTCTTGGCAAAACATCTTAAACCTTTACATTTAGTCATTTAGCAGTTGCTTTTATCCAAAGCGACTTACATATGAGGAAGACAATGGAAGCAATTATAACAACACAAAAGCAATATTAAACAACATTAAAGCTCCTCCTTCTTTTTCTTCTTCGTCTCCTCCTCGTCCTCGTGGAAGACCTTTCCATCTGACTGCTTCTTCCAGCTCAGTTTGATATCTTCTTTCAGGCCCTGGTCCTTCAGCCTCTGTTTGAGCTGAGATACAAAACTCCTCAACATCGTCGCTCACACGGAGAAAATGTGTTGCTAAATGCACTCTTGTTCAATGCCATTCTGCAGTGTTCTTTATATTTTCCTCATCTGGAAGCTCTATTGTAGGAGACTCTGCATGCTGGTCTTTTCCCACCTTATTTCTTCTGTTGTGTAAATGTTCTAGGGTTTCTCAGATTGCCAGATTGTGTTTGTGCATTTGGTGGCAGATAGCTACATTTCTGCTGAATGTTGACTCTTAACTAGTCACAATTCTGCCTCAGTAAGGCCTGCAGAGCGGCACCACTAGACTCTGTAATTCTGCACATATGTACAGCGGGGAAAATAAGTATTTGACAAATCGGCATTTTTATCAGTAAGGGGATATCAAAGTGGGCTTTTGACACAAAATTTCCACCAGATGTAGCCATCAAGCCAAATATTAAATTCATACAAAGAACTCAGAACATTTAAGTATACAAGTTGAGTCATAATAAATAAAGTGAAATGACACAGGGAATAAGTATTGAACACACTTTATTTAATACTTTGTAGGAAAGCCTTTGTTGGTGATTACAGCTTATAGATGCCTCTTGTATCAATAGCCCACTTAGAAATCCCCTTACTGATAAAAATGCTGACGTGTCAAATACTTATTTTCCCCGCTGTACTTGCACAGCTGCCTACACAGTGCTCAAGTCATGTCATGTATATGGCCAAAGTAGTGTAATGTTTATAGCTTCTGAATGTCATTTGCTTAATGTTCTTATTTTGCCGTATAGCTGTGTATCTGTTTGCTACCTCCTCAGACTGTTTCTTGTACTGCTGTAAAACCAGTTTCTCCTCTGGGCATCAATAAAGTCTCATTGTAAATTTCCTTTCTAGAGTCATTTGGTTGTTCTGTTTTTGCATAAAATCAGACAGGTCAAACGCGATTTACCTGCTTCAACATTTCTTCCATCACAGCCGGGTCATTCAGATCCAGAGAGGAGTTCGTTTTCAGCAGACGCAGTTTTATCACTTGTTTTGTTGTAACTGTGAAAAATAAAATTACAAAATGTCCGTGTATATAATATTGGCATGATCGTATTCCTCAGAATTGCATCACTTTAAAAATGTACAGGGAAAATGTGGTAGTTACATCCTCCATCTGAGCGTTGACATGTACTGTCTGTCCATAACTTGATGTGTTGTATTGTTTATATTTAGATGTGGAAACCCACATCTAAATATTAATAATTATGTACAAATACTTTGTTACCTTACTTAAGCAGAAAGTTTGGGTATCTATACTTTAATTCAATTCAATTCAATTTTATTTATATAACCCAATATCACAAATCACATTTGCCTCAAAGGGCTTCACAATCTGTAAAATACGACACCCTCTGTCCTTAGACCCTTGATTCAATTAAGGAAAAACTACCCAAAAAAAAACCCTTTTAACAGGGGAAAAAATGATGAATGAATGAAACCTCAGGAAGAGCAACAGAGGAGGGATCCCTCTCCCAGGACGGACAGACATGCAATAGATGTCGTAAGTAAAGAATAGATTCATAGCATCAAAATGATAACATATACAGTTACGATGGCAATGGCGAAATTGTTGTATATATATAATTATGTTGAAAAGTGTGGGATGTAAAACATAAGGGAAGATGATGGGTCCAGACGGACAACCGAGCAGCTCCAGGTGGAGCCCAACGAGCAGGACCCGAGCCACTCGTCCCCTGCACCATAGACACAGCAGCACTGCCCCAGCAACTTTATGGAGTGCTTTCTAATAATATTGCCCAAAGGAAGCATAAATAAAGTAAATAGAAGTGGTCCAAGCACAGAACCTTCCAGTCTCTGTAATAGAATTTGATGGTCAATGGTATCGAATGCAGCACTAAGATCTAGCAAGACAAGTACAGAGACAAGTCCATTGTGTGATGCAATTAAAAGGTAATTTGTCATTTTCACCAGTGCTGTTTCTGTGCTATGATGCACTCTAAAACCTGACTGGAAATCTTCAAATATACTATTGTTATTTAGAAAGTCACATAACTGATTAGCAACAGTTTTTTTAAGGATCTTAGAGATAAAGGGAAGGTTAGATATAGGTCTATAGTTGGCTAAAACCCCTGGATCGAGTGTGGGCTTTTTAAGGAGAGGATTAATAACAGCTACTTTAAAAGACTGAGGTACATAACCTGTCAGTAAAGACAGATTGATCATATCTACAAAAGACGTGCTAACTAATGGTAGAACATCTTTAAGCAGCCTAGTTGGAATTGGGTCTAAGAGACAGGTCGAAGGCTTAGATGAAGAAATTGTCGACGTTAGTTGAATAAGGTCGACAGGAGAGAAGCAGTCCAAGTACACATCAGGTTTCACAGCTCCCTGCAACGCCTCTATGCTTGAAGATCGGTTGGCACCAGCTGAGGGCAGGACGTGATTAATTTTCTCTCTAATAGTCAAAATTTTATCATTAAAGAAGCTCATGAAGTCGTTACTGCTGAGGGCTACAGGAATACATGGCTCAATGGAGCTGTGGCTCTCTGTCAGCCTGGCTACAGTGCTGAAAAGAAACCTGGGGTTGTTCTTATTTTCCTCTATTAGTGATGAGTAGTAGGCTGCTCTGGCATTACGGAGGGCCTTCTTATATATTTTAAGACTATCTTGCCAGGCTAAACAAGATTCTCCTAGATAGTTGGAACGCCATTTTCTTTCAAGTTTTCGTGATGTTTGCTTTAATTTGTGGGTTTCAGCGTTATACCATGGAGCTACCCTTTTTTGTTTTATTATCTTCTTTTTAAGAGGAGCAACAGAATCAAGTGTCGTTCGCAGTGAACCTGCAGCACTATCAACAAGATGATCAATTTGGGACGGACTGAAATTTGCATAAGAGTCCTCTGTTATGTTAAGACATAGCATTGAGTTAAATACAGACGGAATTACTTCCTTAAATTTAGCTACAGCACTATCAGATAGACATCTACTGTAGTAGTATTTGACTGCTGGTGTGTACTCCAGTAATAGGAGTTCAAAAGTTATTAAATAATGGTCTGATAGTGAAGGATTCTGTGGAAAGACTGTTAGATGTTCAATTTCAATGCCGTATACCAGAACAAGGTCGAGGGTGTGGCCAAAACAGTGAGTGGGTTTATGTACACACTGACAGAAGCCAATCGAGTCTAATAATGAGATAAACGCAGTACTAAGGCTATCATTTTCAACGCCCACATGAATATTAAAATCACCTACAATAATTGCTTTATCTGTTTTAAGGACTAAACCTGATAGAAATTCTGAGAATTCAGATAAAAACTCAGAATAAGGACCAGGAGCGCTGTACACTATAACAAATAGGATTGGCTGTCGTGTTTTCCAGGTTGGATGTGAAAGACTTAGAACAAGGCTTTCGAATGAGTTATAATTTAGTTTAGGCCGGAGACTCGAGGAATGTGAGTATTAATATGACTGGGCGGAGTGGATTCATTTAGGCTAACATATTCTTCATGACCCAGCCAGGTTTCAGTGAGACAAAATAAATCAATGTGATAATCTGATATCAGATCGTTTACTAGTACAGCTTTAGATGACAGAGATCTGATGTTTAGCAGTCCACATTTAATTCTCTTATTTTGAGGTGCTATTTCTGTTGTGGTAATTTTTATTAAATTATTATGTACAACTCCTCTTCTGTTAGCTTTTGATTTTATAAATTTCAGTGGCCGGGGGGCAGACACCGTCATTATGGGATTATGGGTGGGTAACTGCTCTGGAAGCGCAGAGAAGCGTGTAGGACTGCAACTCTGCCTCCTGGTCTCAACTCTGGGATTGTCATGGTTTAGGTCCACTAATAAACTTTACTGGAGTAATTATTTTTCAGCCGACTTTTTACTTCTACTCCTTACATTTTCACGCAGTTATCTGTACTTTCTGCTCCTGACATTTTAAAAATAGCCTCGTTATTTCATTTCAGCTTATTCTCATTCTGGCTTGTCAACGGTAAAATTATGCCTATCCAGATAAATGGCTCCATCCGGACAGAGTGAATGTGACTGTGGTTGGATGAGAAGTATAAACATGTACCACTCCAGCAGGGACGCAGCCAGCGTTGGTCGTCACTCAAACAAAGTAATCAGTTACAGCAGACGTATGTAGCCGAGTACGAAGACGTCCGTCACATATATGGCTCTTTAATGTATCTGCATTGTACTAACATGCGTTCATGTTCAACGGGCATATATGCAGCTGGAACAGGCAGCCTGGTGCAGCCCACATGTTTCAACATTAACATTTTAATATAACATTGCAGTCATTATGGTCTTTAGAAACGTGTTTTTAAGGAGGTGGGGTAGTGCTCTATAGGCCCCTGTGGTCCCTAAGCTTTTGTCCTTAATGGCATTTTTTTCCTTATATTACGTTTACTTTTATACTTTAAGTAGTTTTGAAACCAGTACTTTTACACTTTTACTTGAGTAAGAAGCTTGAGGCGATACTTCAACAGAAGTCTTTTTAAACCAGAGTATCAGTACTTCTACCTGAGTAATGAATGGGAATACTTCTGACACCTCTGCTCCATCTTAGTGTTGACATGATTTGTCTATCCATAACTTGATGTTTTGTATTGTTTTCGCTAAATTCTCATTTGGGACATTTGATATTAAAGTAAACCCACATTAAGCCATATTAATATTATTAATTAATATTAATGCTATTTGAATCATGGGTCACCACTCACCATGGCTGTAGCAAATGAACGATTTCTTCTGTTCACACCTCCAGTCCTCCCATTTTCCAAAGTTGTTAAAGGCTGCTGCCGCACAAGGCTCATTTCCATTTCCATTAGGTTCCCCGTCTTGCTGGTTCCAGTAGCTAAATAAGGAGTTACTTCCATCCGACCACCTCCAGCTGTCGGTGTTTTCATACAGCCCTATCCAGGCTCGCTGAAAGCCAACAGCAGAACAACAGAATACAAAGCATTTGTTAGCCTTGAAACGACTTTGCTAAACTTAAAGCTGCTCAAGGAAATGTCTTCATGTAAAGATTCATCTATTTTGTTCTTTCACTCACTACGATCTATTTTTTAATAGCAAGTGTGGTATCTCCTTTACCAATATCTTTATTGATCACCTTTGTACGGTGGCCCTGAGAGCTCAATGCACTGCAGCTAAAGAAAACACATGAAAATAGACTTAACAAATGCAAATGAAGAAAACATATCCACCAATGTGACAACACATGCACCGCATTTAGTAAAAAAAGAGAAAACACAACAAATACAGACACACAGCAAGTCACACAAGACACAATGAAAATGAGTTCAATTAGAACGATAAATACATTACTGAACACCACTGACGGATAGTTGACTTCAATAACCTCATTACTCACAAACCATGGCAACCAACAGCACGTCTCAGGTGTGTTATTTTTCTAAATGCCTGTGCATGTGTTGCTTGATGAAGATGTTTTCTTCATTTGCTTGTGTTTTGTCTATTTACATGTGTTTTCTAAGGTTGGAGTGCGTTGAGCTCTCAGGGCCACCGTACATAAGTCTGAGCACAATCATTTAAAATAGCTGAAATAGAGAATATTTATGTTTGAAAAACATCTACTTGTCATTAAGAATAATTAAAATAAACAATGATCTGCTAAGTCTGCTTTGTCAAGGACCAGTCTGCCCGTCTTAGTTAAATGTCAGAGTGGAGGACAAAATAAACGACGTTGAAAAGTGAACTCACGTAGCTGTTTTTTATTGATGACTCGACCATTTGGCTTAAATCTGCCATGCTGATGAGGATGTTCACGTCCTCCATGCTGTCTATAGTGGCCAGGTCTGTGTATTTTTCTCTGCAGTAGCTCCGTGCTTCACTTATGTTCTTCCGCTCATAAACAAAATGGTACTGACGTTTAACATGTGATGAGACAGCACACAGCCCTGTAGAGACAGACATGCATGCTGATTAGATTTGGGCTAAAAATTATATACTTATTATATATTATATATGAGGGGGTGACATTGTAACGTTACGTTTCAGTGTATTCAGGTGTGTCACTGTCTTTGTAGTACAGTCAGTGGTGCAATGTACGAAAATATACTTACTGAACTGCTGTACATAAGTACATTTAGGACATTTCTGTTTGTTCAGGGCACTTTATACGTCTACTCCACTACATTTCACACTGAAATATTGTACTTCTTCTTGCGAAACATTTAATTGATTAAGATTTCACATTAAAAACATATGGTGCACCTTTACAATACAATACATTGTTATGTATTATTCCATCGGTTCACAACCTTTTTGACTTGTGACGTCTGATCAAACATCTGTGTGTACTTGTGTCTTGTGTTATGTTTCAGATGTTATTGAGTTGTTAGCAGTTCCACCAAAGAGATAGTTCGACTTTATACTTCTCACATGGTTTCATTTCAAAAACTCTTGAAATGATCCAATATGTCAAAAAAGAATAAATCAAAGAGGAGAGAAAAGTCCAAAGAATGAACATAAATTTGAACATAAACAAAACTTTGTTTTTCATCTTTCCTCCGCCATTCATTTTTTTTTGCTTGCTGTGATCATTAAACTGCTCCAGTCATAATACAGCCACTAGAGGTCGGCGCCTAACAGTGAACATCAATGTGGACGGTAATAAGCTTTTCTGGTGAGGACGGGCTGATTTGGAAGCATGTTGGGATGGGAAATCTTTTAATGTCTAGTATGAACAGGAGGAAAGAGCAACAAAGTCCACATGTAGAGGGAGTCGGGGTGAACGGGTGGGTCAGACAAACCCAGGTCTCTCCCCCAAGAGACTGGGGATCGTGTCCTGTGTGAAAACCAAACCTTTAAGTTTTAAATCAACATGCCACCATTTTGGGGAACGGTCATATATGTCGTTTTGGGAGTCACTGTTGACCTATTCTGTTTGACCTAAGTCTGTTCCCTTTTAAAAGCTTCACTCGATGCTGCTTGCAGTATGCATATGGGAACGTCTTTGCGTGACCGGCTGTGAAAAGTGTGTTTAAAAACGTCAATGAAATTGACTCAAGCGAAACTATAGCCTCGGCAGGTGACGTCACTGGCGCACCTGAAGCCCGGGGCTATAAGTAGATGAGCTCCAGCTGCCAGCCTTCAGGTCTTTTTGTTTTCAGACCGATTCTGTGTGGTGTGTGAACGGGAGCTGGAAGTCAAGTAAGGTGGCTAAGTTTTTCAACTGGCAGCAGGTAAGTAAACTCTAGCAGTTGAAAATGGGCCAGCAGTCGGAGCGTTGTGTGTGTCTCCGCGCCCGATGGCAGACAAGGACACACGCACATTTACTGCTTTGTGTGTGTGTGGAAGAGCACGAGTTCACTGCATTTGGTGAGTGCCAGTAGTGTTTCCCCTGCATGATCCCGAAGCGCTGTTGCCTCTTCCTTTCGCGCGTGGGATGTGTGGATTATGATCTCTTGGTCTGCGGACTTCTGATAATAAATCTGACAGGGTACGTCACATACCTGCTTGCTCCGCCTTCCTTCCTGCAAGTTACCTCTCCACCTCCGCCACCATGGGTGTTTCGGGGGGGGGGCAGCGGTCTCCAGGGACATGTTGTATGTCCCATGTCTAATCCTGCTTTTCCGCAGGACGCAGGTTATTTAATATCCCCTCAACAGGAAGTGTTGAATCTATTACCACTAAGAAGACAGGGAATCTGGCAGTGTGGACACTTCTGCCAGGTGTATTCATTGTTCTCCATGTTTCAACAGCGTGGTCTCCACTTCCGTGGAGTTGAAGTTGGCACATGTTCTGTCACTAGAGCTACAAACTCTTCTGAGTAAAGGGGCCATAGATTTCCCCTTCCAGAAGGAGAATTGGGCTTTTACAGGAGATGCTTCCTGGTTCCCCGGAAGGACGGGGGCCTACGTCCGGTCTTAGATATTTGGGGCTTGAACCTTTCGGTCACAGCACTCAAGCTCAAAGATGTTTACTGTCAGATGGTCGTGTCGCAAACCAACATGGTGATTGGTTCGTCACGTTTGATCTGAAGGACGCATATTTTTCATCACATCACCCCTCACGGGTACAAAATGCATGCATGCAGCGCTGGCTCCATCGCGACTCCAGGGCCTCCGCATTTTGAGTTGCATACACGACTGGCTAATGTAACAGTCTGTAGGGATGCCATGGTGGGTATCCCCTGTGGGGCAGGGCATGCGTTACGGCTAGCACCGAGATCAGTGGGCCTGGCAGCGTGGACACTTTTGCCAGGTGTTTCTGCATGGGTGTTAAGCACAGTACGTTAGTATACGGGATCCAGCTACTCGTTGTCCTCCGAGTTTCAGCGGCGTGGTCTTCACTTCCATGAGACCGGAGGTGGCGCACGTACGGTCATAAGAGAGTCAAGCTATTACAGTAAAGATGGTCGTGTTGGGTCTTCTGGCGTCAGCCTCCACGGTGATTCCTATGGGGCTGTTACACATGAGACCGTTTCAGTTGTGGCTCAGAGCCGGGGGATTTCATCCAAGAGCCAATCCTCGGAGGCTAATAAAAGTGACGCGCCGCAGGCTTCGTACACTAACTATGTGGTTCAGACCCCGGTTCTTTACCTTGGGTTCCACTCTCGGCGTACCATGTCGTCGCAACCTGCTAACGACGGACACTTCCCTGACGGGCTGGGGTGCGGTCTTAAGTGGTTGTCCAGCCCAAGGGGAATGGGAGGGTCATCAGCTCGAGTGGCACATCAATTGCCTGGAGTTGATTGCTGTATTTCTGGCCCTGAAATACTTTCTCCCCCCCCCTACTGCTGTAGCTAGGGGTGCCCCCTTACAGAGTGTCTGTGATGCGGCGGGCTGGTCCTCGCCGCACACATTCATAAGTTTTTATAGTTTGGATGCTTCTTGACTCCGGGCTCCTGTGTCCTTGAGTCGGCATCCTAAGCTACTGTCTGAGGCCTCCTGCGCTTTGTGCACACCTACACATCGTAGGGGGTCTGGACACCATCGGCACGGCGGCGTGGGTATTCCGTTCCCATATGCATACTACAAGCAGCATCGAGTGAAGCTTTTGAAAGGGAACTCTCGGGGTTACTTGATTGTAACCCTGTTCCCTGATAAAGGGGAACGAGATGCTGCATTGCAGTGCCGTGCCGATGCTGCCCCAGGACCAGTCTTCAAACAAAAGGGGCCTGAAGGCTGGCAGCTGGAGCTCATCTACTTATAGCCCCGGGCTTCAGGTGCGCTGGTGACGTCACCTGCCGAGGCTATAGTTTCGCTTGAGTCAATTTCATTGACGTTTTTAAACACACTTCTCACAGCCGGTCACGCAAAGATGTTCCCATATGCATACTGCATGCAGCTTCTCGTTCCCCTTTATCAGAGAACAGGGTTACAATCAAGTAACCCCGAGAGTTTTTAGTACAGAATTCCCTCTTTGAGTTTCCCTGATAGTGTTTCCTTGCTGAGCTGCAGTGGAGGGATAGTAACACAAAGAGTGGATTTTGTTCTAAAAACACGGTAACTTTGATAGGTATCCACTTTATTTGATTAACTCACACTGCTTAAGCCTCATATTAAGTCCGGATACATTTTGGTATATATTTTTACACAGAACAAGAATTGTAGATTTTATCCAACGTCGCTTACATTGGAAACATGTTGGGGATCTTTCAATGGCCAGTATGAAGAGGAGGCAACGATTATAGCAAGCAAAACCTGTTTTACTGTTCATATGTTCACCTGACTAATGTTTTAAGGCTTGAAACATCGTGAACCTTTCCTTTAAGGAGGATTTTAAATGCAGGAAATTTAGATGCAATCAAGGATTTTCACATACAACAGAGAAATATTGGGGAACTCAGCAATGGTTTGTAAATGACATCCACTAAGCTGGACTCAGAGATGGGGACTCGAGTTTGAGACTCAGACTTGAGCTGCGTGAACAATGTTTATGTTTAGGAAACGTCTGAAAACGTCGGTAAACATGTTTAGCGCATTGACCATCTAAGTTAACGTTACCGTTAGCTTGCTTCTTGCTTTAGCTACTACCTAACGTTAAGGGAGGTTAACTCAGACTGTTTTCTTTATGAAATATAAATGAGCGTTTGTTTAATGTTAACCCCTGTTGTCCAGCGCCGTTTTTAAAAAGTGGGGAAAAAACGTTTTTAAAAGTGTGTGTGTAATACACACTGTGTATGTGTGTGTGTGCGTGTTCTTGTATATTGTTTATGAGGACACAAATGTGTATAATGACATGGGTAATAAAATAAAACGTAGTCATGGTTCATAATCTAAACTGCTTAAAAAACATTCTAAATGGTGTGAGCCAACACAATAGGAGCCTTTCATTATAATTCAGCGACAGACAAGGGAGTCCTTTTCTTCAGAACCTAAATGTTTGGTCTGTGCTGTACTGTGTGTTCATGCTACAAGGCAAAATACAGATGTTATCTTAAAAGTAAAGCATTCTTGGTGTTTTTGTCATGTTGCAATAGCCTGTTTACAGTTATATAACAAAATCTAAGCTGATACGGTATGTTAATAGAGAAAGGTGTCAAAATAACATATTACATGCTTTGAATTCCTTATATATAGCTTTGCAGTGTTCTACACAGCCTGGATGGGTCGCCGTACGTGACGCAACACTTATTATAACCAGAGACTTATTATAATAAAGAGACTTGAGACTTGACTTGGACTCTAGCTCAGAGACTTGTGAGTATCTCTGGCTGGACTGGACAAAGTTAAAAAGCAAAATAAGAGCTGCAGTGTTACCACAAAATATTTCAATGCAATTTGTTGAACAGGTGAAGGTGGCAGGGCCCTTAGACCTTATATACCTGTACTGTAGATCTTAATCCAGGCATAACATGATGTCATGAACATAAAATAATCAAATTTGTATTCATTTTCCATCATTATATAACTGAACTACATCATAATGGTGTTCTGACAAGAGTTTTGTAGCCACAAGGATGTATCAATGTACGGTTAAAAGAACATAATAAACATATATAAAACATAAAATACTTGCCTGATGCAGCCATGATGAGCAGAAGAACTATGTCCATCTTTGTTCGCGTTCTGTTTATTCGAATGCGTGACTTCAGACTCTGTTCAAATAGGTTTCACGTGAAGAGCTTTTAGTGCTTTAGTTTCATGCAAATTAGTAAGAGGCAACAATGATTTGCCTGTCATTCAAATTTTATTATTTATAGGTTTGCTGTGTATTTGTTCAGGAATGTTCCCCTTTTCAAAAACATGTTTGATACCATTTTGTCTGACTACAGTCACAGGAAAATAGTGAACACAGTCTGAAGTGAATCATCATCAGTAATTTCAAGGCAGTAAGATAAGATAGAACTTTTTAACGAAATAGTTAAGATTAATATGTAGGCCTCTTGGGCTAAATGCTCATATGTACTTGGGCTAACATGCTGATGCTAAACAGGTATAGGCTTCACCTTGTTCACATTTAGTGTGTTAGCATGCCAACATTTGCTAATTAACACTTTACAGAAAGTCCAGCTGAGGTTGATGTGAATCTCATTAGTCAGTCAGTCAGTCATTTTCTACCGCTTGTTCCCATTGGGGGTCGCGGGTGACTGGAGCCTCTCCCAGTGGCTTCGGGCCTTAGGCGGGGTACACCCTGGACAGTGGCCAACTCGTCGCAGGGCTGACACATAGACAGACAACCATTCACTCTCACATTCATCCACTAGGGGCAATTAGGAGTTATCAATTAACCTACACATGCATGTCTTTGGACGGTGGGAGGAAGCCGGAGAACCCGGAGAAAACCGAATGTCATTAGTTTGGAAGATATTTGATCATAAATCGAAATACTGGAGAAAATTTGATTTTGACCAGATGATGGCGCTGGAGGAAAAGTCTGGGGATCAGAGTCATTACAATGTATCCTCTGGCGACTGAATGTGTAGTTTCACAGAAAAACATCCAATAGTTGGTCACTTGAATGTAAACAGATGTTTCAGGGAACTCTCTGAAATGACTGATTGTCATTTTTGTTGGGAGGACCATTTGACCTCAGCTGTACTTTTGTATTTAGTCCTAATTATCAAATTTTAGCATGCTAACAAGCTACAATTGTCATTGTGACCAAGTTAGCATGTTTACATAAGCATTTAGCTCAAAGCACTGCTGCTTATGTACAGCCTCAGTTATGCAATCAAACATTTGAAAGATGATGAATCTTCAACTTTGGATTCCTGATATTGGTGACAGTATTAAACTAGTACATATGATAAATGTTTGTATAATGTAAGATGATCAAGAAAAGTATTATTAAGACAACAGGAAACTATTCCTTGGAAAAACATCTTAAACAACATTAAAGCTCCTCTTCGTCTCCTCCTCGTCCTTGTGGAAGACCTTTCCATCTGACTGCTTCTTCCAGCTCAGTTTGATGTCTTCTTTCAGGCCCTGGTCCTTCAGCCTCTGTTTGAGCTGAGATACAAAAC
>WNGW01000264.1:0-18260 GCA_011952105.1 Coreoperca whiteheadi
CTTATATTGTTATAACGTGAAAAGTTTCTTGTTATAACGTGATAAATTTGTATGTTGTAATAACGTGATCACGTTATTACATGAAAAACATCTTGTTATAACAAACTTTTCACGTTATAACGTGATACTGATCAGTTTTTCTTTTTCCAGCGTGGCAGCAATAAGCTTCCGTAGAAGTCCACACACATTAATTAATAAAATAAATAAGAACAATGAATAAAATAGCATAGAAAAATAATATTCAAGTTTAACATAAAGAGAAAAAAGGTGGTTGAATGTTCGAGCTACAATAACGTAAACATACTTAATAAAACGTGCAAATAAAATGTGCATGTGTCACTTGTAACCTGAAGTCAGATTTTGCATCATAAAAACTATTACAAGACAAGACAAATGGTTTGGACCTTAGAGAGTTGTAATGGGATGCACTGGCTGTGGCTACATATACTGGAATTTGTTGACAGAAAAGAACAAACAGTAGTGAATTATGCCAACTGCAGAACCAAATAACCAGCAGTCTCAACAGTATAAACTACATAAACTGTAACCTCCTGGATGTGTTATTTTAAGACTTGTCACAAACAAAAACAAAACAGGCCAGTACACATTACTCTTTGGCTATATTTTTTACATCAGATTTGTATTAATTATTATTTACTTATCTTGATATTTTCTCTGGTGATTTGATTGCCATAAAACACACATTTGTCAAACTGTTAAAAGTCTACACTTTCATCTTTCAGCTGTTAACACTGTGTGTTGACTTGAACTTCCCTTGATATATGTGTTCAGGAATAACATTTTTTTTAAAAGTCTTACACAAATAATCAACAATTTAAGAGCAACAGAGTTAGTTTATTTTTGCTCTGTGTGTGTGTGTGTGTGTGTGTGGGTGTGTGTGTGTAGTACATGCATGCTTCTTGCATGTCTGTTCAGAGGAAAGTGCTTCTTTCCAAAATGGTCCTAGCCCTTTTCCTACGGCCACAAGAGAGGTAACCAGTTGCACTGAAGACCCTCTCTGTAAATGCCTGAGAGGCTGACATTGCCAGGAGGTGCAAGGCCACAGGTTTCAGTGTTGGAAAAGCAGTGGAACAACACTGAGTTAACCAATGCTCAATGCCAGATTCCTCAACCTCAGCACTAGTAGCAGCAGTTTGGTGGGACTTGGACAGCCCCTCTTTATATTTTAAAATATCCTGCCTAATGTTTGTTATCTTGGCTGTCTTGGGCTTCGATGGACGATTAGCACGGAAGAAATTAAATCTCTTCCGTTTTACGGGAGTTGAATTGACATCCTCATCATCGGTCAACGGTTCTTCTCGTACTTGCACTCTTTGTGGCACAAGATGAGCAATGTAGTCCTCTGTCTTTCTGACAAGATTCTGTACTTCGCGACCATCATTTTCAAGAAGGGTTTCAGCTACACAAGGGTCCACAAAGCATGCTGCTGCAGAAAGTGGTGAGAAGTTGTCAGCCGTTATGTCCAGAAACACACTAAAGCGCCTACCCATGCTGGACAGCATCTTCTGAGCCAAAGAAGCTGCATCTTTGTAGGTTCGCCCATGTGCAAGCGAAAACTCCGACAGGTGGTTTTTGAGATCCAGGAGTGCTCGCACAACAAGGGAAAGTGATTGAGTGTCACTTTCAAAGGACTTGGTGTGCTCCGCAAATGGCAGAAGAAGGTTTCTCAGCATTCTGACCTTCTGCCACTCACTGGGCTACAGCTGTGAGGTGCTCCTTGACTTCAAGACAGTGCGCAATCATAGCTACTAGCATACATAGCATACTTGACCACCTGGTGGGACAGTCTTTTACCAAAACCAGAGCACACTTCGGCAGCAGCCGCTCTGTGGCGACAGATGACTTCCTAAATTTGTTCACCAAGTGCCTAACTTTCTCCAACAACCTTTGGATTGGGGGTTCCTTCTAGACCATATTCACTACAAGCTGTACGGTGTGAACCACGCATGGGGTCCTCTCTATGGCTCTGTAGTCGGATCTACATGGAAATAATAATAATTTAAAAAAAACAAGTGTACATGTTTAACCATTTTAGCCCTTACATTATTGAACCAAGTTAAATAGTTAGTACTTAACTTTCTATGACCCTAAGTCTTTATGTATATGAAATTAAATCATGACCAGTTTCATAAATGCTAATGAATTAATTGCATAATTTAATCTTTTAACTTTCCATGGAATTATTTTTTATTCATAAAAAAAATATATGACCAGTTACATAAAATGTTGAATGAATTATATTGTATATAGTATTTTTTATGTTTCTTACTGTCCCCTTGTATTTTAACTCTTTATATGTAAAGTGTTTGTTGAGTACTTTGAGAGCAAAAACTAACTGGAGTCAATGTTTGTATATGCAAACCTGGCCAATAAAGTTGATTCTGAAATAATAGCATAGTTTCATACACAGACTTAACTTACCTGTCATTCTCCTCTTCCTGAAGCTCATAGTCATCATTGTGCCTCTGAGTCCTCTTCAGAAGTTGTGGCAACTTCTGTATGTATGTGGGACGAAGCCACCATATTGCTGCCATTGTCAGTAATAGTTGTGAGGACCTTCTCTCTGGGGATCCCCCATTCTTCCATTGACTCCTCCACAAGTGTACTAATCGACTCTGCGATGTGAGGGTGAACCCTCTCCTTCAGTTTCAAGAGTTTGTGTTCAGCCTTGTTGTCCTCAGGGTTGAAGTAACAGGCACTGACTCCCAGGAAGGATGCTGCAAGCCCCTTTTTAGTCAAAAATATCCAACCCTGTAGTTATTCTGCGTGCTGTGGCCAGGTTTTGTTTGATTTTCTCTTTCTCTTCTTCGTACATTTTGTCAATCAAACTTAAGATTGTATGTCTTTTTGGAACGTTAAACTTTTTGTCCAGTTTTACCATCATGGCGATATGCTGGGATTTCCTGCTATTTCTGGAATCTGGGACAGGAATAGATACAATGTCAGGACAGATGCAGCCTCTGGAAAATCTAACTGTTGTAAATATTAAGTAGCATAAATCCTTGCTATGATGTTTACCATAGTAAATCAACCTCTGAGTGAGTGACTTGACTGTCCGTAAAAGAAAAGAAAAAAAGTCTACATAATCAAAACAGAAGTAGTCTAAGCAGTAGTCTCGGCAGGCATGATAATGCCAATCCATTTGTTTAAATGTATGTATTGGTCTAGAATAAGGTATTCAAAGTCATGTTGTTGATGCCAAATTCAGTTCAGTGTGATTGCTATGTGAATGACAAAACTAACTAACATTACAGTATTTGGTCAACAAGGGATGCTTAGTTGTACACCATGTCAGGTAGTCAGGTAGGAACTAAAAACACACTTTACATTCTCTCCCACCAACAAATACACACACACGTTAACAGCCTCATGAGTTGACATTACGTTAATGTCTTGACGTAACTCAATATCATTATGGAATGCCCTGAGATGTCTTTTAAGGTTTGTTGTGTTTTTTTCCAGTAATTTTGTGGCTGCATTTCTCCCATCTTTTCCCACGATACATTTTTTTTTTTTTTTCCACTTCTATGGAAAGAAAATGTTTCCAAATGTTGTTTCTTCTTTTTCTCTCAAAAACGGCCATCTGTCCCTCTCTCTGTGTCAGACTCTGTTTGTTGTGCTTCACGCTAATTCTTCTTCTTCTTCTTCAATTTTTCTTTTGGCGAGAGGCAACTAACAATTTAGGTGCATATCCACCACCTGCTGTATTGGAGTGTGGGCCAGAGATTTATAAAAAAACAAACAAAAAAATCTTAGATTCTTTTTATTAATCCAGTTTCTTTCAGAAAAATAAATACTGCTTTATTTATCTGTTCTTCAATTAATATGTTCTTTAGATTTAGCACACTCAACCCATGTTTCTGTAGTCATCTTTTAATCTTATTCTCTGTGTCTCATACTTAATGCAGTGACATAAAACATGCTCCACTGACTCTTCCTCCATTCCACAATCACACAAACCTGAGGGATGTTTTCTCAATAAATAATTTTTATTTATTTAACCCAGTATGTACCTCATCCTTGATATTATCTCTGGAAGTTCTTCCTGATGAATTCACGTTACCTACTACTCGTTTGATCTTGTACAAATGACTTTACTTTCTTCATCCTATTGTTTTTGCCATGCATTCATAATATGAACACAAATTATTGCTCTAATTTCTGCTTTACTATATGATACCTCCATTATCCTGTCTTGTTTTAAAGCTTGCTTTGCTAAAGCATCTGCAATCTCATTAATCTCATTAACCTCAATTGCCCTATGAGCTAGAATCCACATACAAGTAACTTGTATTTCTATATGCTTTAATCTGTACAGAATTTCATATATTTTATAAACAAAGTCAGGTCTGTTATGAGAAGATAAAGACTGCAAAGAAACCAATGCTGATAAGCTATCGGAGTATATTACTGCCATTTTAATCTTATTATGTTCTACCCATTGTGATGCATTTAAAATAGCTAACAACACAACTGAAAATACTGTGAAATGATCAGGTGCTCGTTCCCTAATATGCATCTTCAATTCTGGAATAACAAATGCAAAGCCAGTATCGTCTCGTTTTGGTCAGTGAAAATGAAGAGACATTTTAGCATAGTTTTTATTTTGTGAACCACATTTAGTCTCGTTGTTATTTGTCAACAATGTTGCATTCTACATTTAGTTATAGCTATCGTCACATGGCCAGCATTGACGTTACGTTTCGTCTCGTTTTTGTCACATGACAAAGGTTCGTTGACGCAGATATTTAGTCATAATTTTTCGCTGACGAAAGCAACACTACATGGACATAAATGTTCATGAGACAGCATAGTAAAGCAGTGTTGATACAGAGGAAATTACCATGACAAGTTTTTGTATTTTCCCGTCTGTAGCATTGTTTTTATCTAGGATAAATCAATATAAGACTGCCATTAGTTATTCTCAGGCTCCACAAGTGTATTGCAAGAGTGAGGGGCATTTCCTTATTCAGCTTTCAGGGGCTCTCTTGTGTTTTAATTTTCCTAATCAAGTCATCCGACCCTTTGCATTGTCATCCACTGGGATTCAGTCTCAGTAGGCGTCATTCACACACACAGAGACACAGACACAACAGGAAATGGGTGAATTTCCCTGCAATGTAAAGTTGTGTATTTCCCCTATGAACTGTGTTACTCTCCTTTTCTCATGAGAATTGCTTTCTGTAAGCATCCCTCGAAATGTTCTCAATTGAAGACTGAACAATCTAATCTTGAATCTAATCTGTTTTTTTAAAACCCTTTTATGTTTTATTTTTGTGGTTATATCATATACCATTTTGCAGCAAATCTGTGGCCAGATAATTTTCCAGCATTGAAAACCTAATTTCACAGAGAGCGAGAGGGACAGGAGGTTAAAACTACTATTCTTGCCTTGGCAGGTTAATCCAGCTTTACTGTTGACCAGTAGGAAAGTGGAAGTAGAAATAATATCCTCCTAAAGTCACAGCAATAGAAAACAATTATTATATTATTTATGTTCTTTTTAGGACTTGGAGTAACAATTATTTATCGTTAATTCCTTTCGATCGACTAATCAATTAACTGTCTAATCTTTTCAGGTTAGTTCTTTTGTGCCTGAAAACAAAGCGAGGTCAACATGCAAGCCCACAATTTTGCTGCTCTGGTGAAAATGTAGAGGCCTGCCAGCCTAGTTTTATTAAATTTGCTTAATTTGGTACTCTCTGTTCCATAATGGGCCAGAAACGTAGTTTGAAAGCCCAAAAAATGCTGATCAATAAACCAATCAGCCCCCATGCTATTACAAAGGTATTCTACATGCTTTGAGGTCGCACAGTTCACTCACTTTGAAAGTTTCATATGACCAAATTTAGGTCACAACTCTGAAAGATGAGTTATGCTGAAACACGAGAAGATTTGGGTTTTATTTTGAAAGAGGTGGCCGGAAGTTGTGAATCGTTCTGCTCCACGGTGTCTCCTGAACAAAATGAGTATTAAAGCCGGGCTGACTTGATGCTGCTCCTCACCGGCGGAGGTTCAGAGCAGAAGTTGAAGCTGAACCAGGGAATTTTATGTTTCTGTTCATCATCAGGAGCACAACTGACTGTTATCAGGTTATACACTGGAACAGTGGAACAGTTTATCTGTGGGAATTAGGCTACACTCCGCCCGGGATGACTAACTAATGACCGATGATCAAAAGGTGAGTGATGAACCAAATCTTCACTTCACAAAGACAACTGTAATTTAAAAATACTGTTCATATAATGCGAGTGAGCACCACTCCATAAAGTCATACAGGAGCGTCGTTTTCCGCACTTTTCTTAAACGTGTCCATCTTTCTTTCGTCGCTTCAAATAGATGTAGGCTATTTGCTAAAATGTCTTCTCATTCTCAAGTTGCCAAAATCGAGTTTTTACAAGCTCCAATGTGATAAAATGAAAAACCCAGCTGGGTCACTTTCAATAAACCGCCCTGAGTTTCACTTCTCAGGTAGAGAAACCCGAGAGGAAGATCTGAAAAGACTATTAAGGGTTGAAATGACAGTCAAAATATTTTTCAGGAAAAAATAATTTAATAATATTTTGACGCACAGTTGAATAATTTAATGAACCCTTGGTGTTTTTTGAGTTTGGCGTCATTTCCTCATTGTTTAGAGTCCCACAGAGTCCACCACCGTATGTGTAAAAATATTAATAACTGCAAAATAAAAAAAAAAATCCTTTTTAAATATATTTTTTTCCTATTCCTGACCTTATTAAAAAAAAAAACATGTAGAAAAGCATTGAAGTAGTATCCCTTCTCTTTACCACAAACTGGGCTTCCACATTTGATGAAGCTATCAAAAAACTGAAATGAACAAAAAGCATTGTTATTACACCAACTAAGGAAATATTTAAGGTTTTATATGTTATATGGACTATGTATTAACACATATCTATTCATAATTTACTCCCTAGCTCGCTGTTAAATATCTGAACAAACTGTTATGAAACGCCAATAGGTGAAATCCAAATCGACTTATTTGACATTTTGGAGGGATAGTGCTGTCTAAAAGGTATTGTCAACACCAATCACATATGTAGAGCAAATGAACCTACCGTACATTGTATTAATATTTTACAATCCGGGTCTGTTAGAGCTCAGACAGAATTAATGCATCATTTTCTGTTTTAAAATCGTGTCATCAATTCAAACACGTTTAAGCTGTTAAATAAACTACTAACAAGTACGAGTGTACAGAAGCAGCAACCATACACAGTAAGTACATAGAATTTATACGCTCAGTATGCAAATGCCGCTGTGGCTTGGTGGCAGAGCGGGTCGTCTACCAATCGGAAGGTTGACGATTCGATCCCGGCTTCCCCCAGCCATGTGTCGGATTATCCTTCAGCAAGATACTGAATCCCAATAATGATTAGTTAAATTTTTTACTGATGGGCAGTTAGTTCCTGCCATCAGTGTATGAATGTGTGTATATGGGTAAATGTGATATGTAGTGTGAAAGCGCTGTGAGTAGTCGGATGACTAGAAAGGCCTTACACGTACTTTACATTTACATTTTAAGCAATTCTCAAAAAAAATCGGGAAAAGTCATGCAGTATTACAGTAATTCAACAATTCAAAGTATATTTTTAGCTGTTAAAGACCGCCCCCAGGAGTAATGCAACCGCAGGGGGGCACAAGCCAGTGTCTTCATGTGCCAGTCCCAAGTCTGGATAAATGCAGAGGGTTGTGTCAGGAAGGGCATCCGACGTAAAACACATGCCAAACTAAAAATGCGAATCATGACAATGACTTCCATACCGGATCGGTCGGGGCCCGGGTTAACAACGACCGCCACCGGTGCTGTTGACCTACAGGGTACCGGTGGAAATTGGATTACTGTTGGTCGAAGACGAAGAAGGAGAGGAGGAAGGTGTGTTCGTAGGCAGAGAGAGAAGAGGAACGCTAAGAATGTAGGACTGACAGTAGGGACTTTGAATGTTGGAACTATGACAGGGAAGGCTAGAGAGTTGATTGACATGATGCAGAGAAGGAAGGTGGACATACTGTGTGTCCAGGAGACCAGGTGGAAAGGTAGCAAGGCTAGAAGCTTAGGAGCAGGGTTCAAGTTGTTCTACCATGGGTCGGATAGGAAGAGAAACGGAGTAGGAGTTATCCTGAAAGAGGAGTTTGTGAGGAATGTTCTTGAGGTGAAAAGAGTGTCAGACAGGTTGATGAGCCTGAAGCTGGAAATTGAAGGGGTGATGTTCAATGTTGTGAGTGGTTATGCCCCACAGGTAGGATGTGAGTTAGAAGAGAAGGAGAAATTCTGGAGTGAGTTAGATGAAGTGATGCAGAGCATCCCCAGAGGTGAGAGAGTGGTGATTGGTGCAGATTTCAACGGGCATGTAGGTGAAGGGAACAGAGGTGATGAGAATGTGATGGGCAGGTTTGGTCTTCAGGACAGGAACGCAGAAGGACAGATGGTGGTAGACTTTGCAAAGAGGATGGAAATGGCTGTCGTGAACACTTTCTTCCAGAAGAGGCAGGAACATAGGGTGACCTATAAGAGCGGAGGGAGAAGCACTCAGGTGGACTACATCTTGTGTAGACGTTGTAATCTGAAAGAGACCAGTGACTGTAAAGTAGTGGTAGGGGAGAGTGTAGCCAGACAACACAGGATGCTAGTGTGTAAAATGACTCTGGTGGTGAGGAAGATGAAGAGGACAAAGGCAGAGCAGAGGACGAAGTGGTGGAAGTTGAAAAAGGAAGAATGTTGTTTAGTTTTCAGGGAGGAGCTGAGACAGACTCTGGGTGGTCAGGAAGTGCTCCCAGATGACTGGACCACTACAGCTAATGTGATCAGGGAGACAGGTAGGAGGGTACTCGGTGTGTCATCTGGAAAGAGGAAAGTGGACAAGGAGACTTGGTGGTGGAACCAGGAAGTTCAGGAGTGTATACAGAGAAAGAGGTTAGCAAAGAAGAAGTGGGACACTGAGAGGACTGAAGAGAGTAGACAGGAGTACAGGGAGATGCAGCGTAAGGTGAAGGTAGAGGTGGCAAAGGCCAAACAAAGAGCATATGAGGACTTGTATGCTAGGTTGGACACTAAAGAGGGAGAGGTGGATTTGTACAGGTTGGCCAGACAAAGAGATAGAGATGGGAAGGATGTGCAGCAGGTTAGGGTGATTAAAGATAAGGATGGAAATGTATTGACAGGTGCCAGGAGTGTGATGGGAAGATGGAAGGAGTACTTTGAAGAGTTGATGAATGAGGAAAATGAAAGGGAACGAAGAGTAGAAGAGGTGACTGGTGTGGAGCAGGAAGTGGCAAAGATTAGCAAGAGTGAAGTGAGGAGGACGTTGAAGAGGATGAAGAGTGGAAAGGCAGTTGGTCCTGATGACATACCTGTGGAGGTATGGAAGTGTCTAGGAGAGGTGGCAGTAGAGTTTCTGACTAGTTTGTTTAACAAGATCTTGGAGAGTGAGAGGATGCCCGAGGAATGGAGGAGAAGTGTACTGGTGCCAATTTTCAAGAACAAGGGAGATGTGCAGAGCTGTGGCAACTACAGAGGAATAAAGCTGATGAGTCATACAATGAAGTTGTGGGAAAGAGTAGTGGAAGCTAGGCTAAGGGCAGAGGTGAGCATTTGTGAGCAGCAATATGGTTTCATGCCTAGAAAGAGCACAACAGATGCAGTGTTTGCTTTGAGGATGCTGATGGAGAAGTACAGAGAAGGTCATAAGGAGTTGCATTGTGTCTTTGTAGATTTAGAGAAAGCGTATGACAGGGTGCCGAGAGAGGAGCTGTGGTATTGCATGAGGAAGTCTGGAGTGGCAGAGAAGTATGTTAGAATGGTGCAGGACATGTATGAGAGCTGTAAGACCGGGGTGAGGTGTGCTGTAGGTGTGACAGAGGAGTTCAAGGTGGAGGTGGGTCTGCATCAAGGATCGGCTCTGAGCCCCTTCTTGTTTGCGCTGGTGATGGACAGGCTGACAGATGAGGTTAGACAGGAATCTCCATGGACTATGATGTTTGCGGATGACATTGTGATTTGTAGTGAGAGCAGGGAGCAGGTGGAGGAGAATCTAGAGAGATGGAGGTCTGCTTTGGAAAACAGAGGAATGAAGCTTAGCCGCAGTAAGACAGAATACATGTGTGTCAATGAGAGGGACCCAGGTGGAACGGTGAGGTTACAGGGAGCAGAGGTGAAGAAGGTGCAGGACTTTAAGTACTTAGGGTCAACAGTTCAGAGCAACGGAGACTGTGGAAAAGAGGTGAAGAGGCGAGTGCAAGCAGGTTGGAACGGGTGGAGAAAAGTGTCAGGGGTGTTGTGTGATAAAAGAGTATCAGCAAGAATGAAAGGAAAGGTGTTCAAGACGGTGGTGAGACCAGCGATGTTGTACAGCTTAGAGACAGTGGCACTGAAGAAAAGACAAGAGGCAGAGCTGGAGGTGGCAGAGCTTAAGATGTTGAGGTTCTCTTTGGGAGTGACGAGGGCGGACAGGATCAGGAACGAGTACATCAGAGGGACAGCTCATGTTAGATGTTTCGGAGATAAAGCCAGAGAGGCCAGATTGAGGTGGTTTGGACACGTTCAGAGGAGAGACTGTGAATATATTGGTAGAAGGATGCTGAGGTTGGAGCTGCCAGGCAGGAGGTCTAGAGGAAGACCAAAGAGGAGATTTATGGATGTAGTGAGAGAGGACATGAAGTTAATTGGTGTGAGTGAAGAGGATGCAGAGGACAGGGTTAGATGGAGGCGCATGATTCGCTGTGGCGACCCCTGAAAGGGAACAGCCGAAAGGAAAAGAAGAAGAAAGACCGCCCCCAGGAACAGAGAGTTTTTGGTGACTATATTTTGGCTGTAAAATGGCTTTAAACTCTTTGCATGCTTTATTTGGTATAAAGTATAAAGGTTAAAGTTGTGTTTTTGTACAACAATCCATTATGGCGAGTATAAAGTATAAAGTTGTGTTTTTGTACAATAATTCAGTAGTCAGTGAGGTCGACCGCCTTTTCACCTTTCTGCCACAAACGGACTACGCACATGAGCAAAGCAGCAGATGCTCATGCAGGTGACGTTCTAACTGATGATGAGAGCCTCACTGACAGATTTAATCCTCATTATCAAGTTGACTCTCGAAGTGTCAAAAGTGACATGTAAATCATATTGAAAAGACTGGGGGCGCTGTTTTGCTTATTACATTTGAATATTGCCCATTGTTTTAAGTCAGTTGTCATTTTAATTTAAAAATTGTTAGAAAATTCAATTAACATTTTCATTTTGACTTAAATATTGTTTGCATAAATGGAAAATCAGATTACATTTTTTATACTTAATTTTCAAATTTGAATTAACATTTGAATATTGTCCACTGAACAGCAGGGTACCACTTTGAAAATTAAACAGCTTTTCCATTTTCATTTTAATATAGTCATAGAAATCCCTTAAGTATGTAAAAATGAAAATTGGATTGTTGCATTTTAATTAAAATTTTTACTCAAATAACATCCATGTGGAAAATTATAATTCTATAAATATTGTTATTTCAAGTTTACATTATCATTTGGATTATGTTCTTATATGCTTCCATGATAATGTGCTTTGTTAATATGTATGTTAATATACAGCATTCACTTTTGTGGGGTTAAAACCCCCCCTCTGTAGGGGGTCCAGGGGGAATCCTCCCTCTGGAAATGTTTTGATTGGTTGAAGTTTATTTCAAGCAAAAAACAAAAAAAAAAACCACAATAATAATAAATAAATCTATATATACACATACACACATACATATTACACATATTATATTGTTAAATCACAGTTTTATAATAACAATAATAGTAATTACAATCTCCACTAAATGTTAAGGTTTTGGATGAAGTAAGGAGGACCCAGATGCAGACAGTAGCTGAGGAGTGGAGTTTTTATTGCCGTTTACCGGAAGGTAGACAGGCGAACTCGAAATAACAGGCAGGAAGACAGGAAAACCAAGGAGTATGACTAAATCCTCGACAAGAAGAATGTAGGCGAGAAAACCACAGGAGGACAAACACATCGGGAAGGCACGCACCGACATACAAACAAGGCATAAATACAATGATCCCACACAAGGACAGGGAAACACACGAACTAAATACTCTCAGGGGAGGTGAAGACAACGAGACACAGGTGCAGGACAAACACAGGTGAACACAATCAGGGAATCAGGGACAGGAAGTAAGGAAGGCCAAGACCGAAGGAAACAGACATCTACCAAAATAAAACAGGAAATAACCAGACTGAAGCAAAAAACATGAACTACATGGACAAATACAAAATAATCCCAGAATAAACACAAGATGCTAGGCGAACTAAGCAACCTAGGAGCAATCAGAATAAACAACACACACCCAAGACACACCCCATAAGACCCACGACATGACACAAAATCACAATAACAATACATCATTACTAGTTCTAATATTAAATTAATAGTGCAATTTTGTTGTAAATTACAATATAGTGGTCATGTATATCATAAATATCATTATTATTATTTACTGTCTATTTAGTCATATTCCGCTTTGTTAGAATTCTATTACCATTTATAATATCAATATAAATGATAAGAACAATTATGATCATCACTAATACAGTTTTTCATCCTTCAGGCCTATATTTTTCCCCTGTTAAAAGGGTTTTTTTGGGTAGTTTTTCCTTAATCGAATCGAGGGTCTGAGGACAGAGGGTGTCGTATGTTACAGATTGTGAAGCCCTTTGAGGCAAATGTGATTTGTGATATTGGGCTATATAAATAAAATTGAATTGAATTGAATTGAATATTTTGCCAACACCATTTATTTCTACCTTGCTTTAAATGTATAAATATTTGGGCATTGCTTGAGCTGTTTCCCCAATCCATTCCAATGTCTGACACCACCACAGATACACACAAACTTTTCCTGGTGGTTCTCACTGCCTGGACTTTAAACTTTACACATCCCCTCAGGTTTTTAAGGGAACTTCAACGCTGAGTCAGCTGACGCTATCGGGAATGACCTCAGCGTGACTGCCTCTGAATCTCTGTATCAACTAGTCCAATCTTGATGGGCTTTAACGTCAACACGTGACATGCGCTGGCGGAACCGGAGGTTACAAAGGGAGCCGGGCTTCACTGTTGTCGTCAGTCTTCTGATCTTCAGCAAGCGCGCTGGGTCTCTGTGAAAATGACGAGTGTGAAGCGGTTCTGGCAGTGCATTCCTCCCCGCCCGCGCATTATACCCACTGGCAACACACGCGTTTGGGTTAGCCGTTTTTGGGTTGAGAGCTCGCTCTGTCAGCCCTTGAGATTGACCGCGAGCGGGACTCCTTGGTGCGGGTCCCGTGGCGGCCGAGGCATTCTTTCCGGATCTCCACACTGAGGTGTTGAAATCCTGGTCCAAGCCGTAGTCTGCACACCATGGCAGTCGTGTAGGCATGCCCAGCCGACCTGCTTTATGACCTCGACGTCGGTGGAGCCCTCACATCCGAGGATGGGAAGGAGCTCCGCCGTGCAACGGCAGCGGTTTAGTCCCCCATCACCAGATGTCTCGGGCCGTAGCTGAAGGTGGACCACCTTAGCCTTCAACATCTCGCAGCTCCTATGTGCTGGTTCAGAAAGTGAGAGAGGCGCAGCATCCCCCTTCTCAACAGTCGAGGGACTCACTCCAGCCTGCTCAGCGAAGACCTGAGAGGGAGAAGACGTACCGGAGGGCCGTGCTGCACATGAGGCACCTCAGGATTTTCCCCGAGGGGCAATCCGTTCCGCCTGATAAGGGTTACATGTAGTTTCATGCGTGCTTTGGTCAGGTGGAGAGAACGGGTGTTCCTGACCCAGGGCCCGGTGCTGGGAATGGTGTATCACCGTCGCACACTCTCGACGGACGCCTCCAGCATGGAATGAGGCACGGTCTTGGAAGGCCGCTCAGCCCGAGGTCTGTGGTTGACCCTGCATCTATGGCACATAAATTGCCTGGAGATGGGAGCGGTCTTGTTGGCCTTACGGCACTTTCTTCCAGACCTCAAGGGCCACCACGTGCTTGTTCATTCCGACTGCTCCTACTTAAATCGACAAGACGGTCTGAGGTTGCGCCCTCTGTGCAGACTGGCGCACCAGAGGCTCTTTTGGTTCCAGGGGAAGTTGCTCTCGCTCAGAGCACTTCTCATACCTGGGTACCTCAATGGGGGGGTGGACATCCTGTCGAGGCAGGGGCCTAAGGCCCGGGGAATGAAGACTGCACCCCCCGAGACGGTGCAGATGACATGGAGGAGATACGGCAGAGCACAAGTGGACCTGTTTGCGTCCCTGGGGAACGCTCACTGCCCCCTCTGGTTCTCCCTTGTGCATCCAGCACCCCTGGGGCTAGATGCCATGGTGTAGCAGTGGCTGAGGCTGTGGCTGTATGCTTTTCCCCCAATCCCTCTGCTCTGGGTTCTAGAGAAAATTCGCCAAACAGGGGCCCAGCTGCTGCTCTTGGCCCCGTTCTGGCCCACCAGAATCTGGTTTTCGGGCCTGGTAGCCCTCCTGGATGGCCCACCATGGGAGATTCCCATCAGGAGGGACCTGCTGTTGCAGGGCTAAGGCAAAATATTTCATCCCCAGCCTAGGCAGTTAAAGCTGTAGTTGAGACCATCTTACACTCTAGAGCCCCCTACACGAAGAAACTGTATGCGGGCAAGTGGAAGCTTTTCACTATGTGGTGCCGAGAGCGCCACCTTGACGCAGTTCACTGCCAGGTGGCTTCAGTGCTGGAGTTTCTCCAAAGCTGGTTTTTGGCTGGACTCTCCCCTGCTACACTCAAGGTGTATGTGGCTGTGATTGCAGCATTCTACAGTATGGTGGATGGCTTCTTGCTTGGGAAGCACTGCTTTGTTACCAGTTTCCTTCAGGGTCCCCTCGTGGGATCTGATAGTGGTGCTTGATGGACTGACCACAGCGCCCTTCAAGCCAATGGACGATGGATCAGACAGGTGTCTGGCCTTAAAATTGCCTTTCTTGCTGGCCATGATTTCTGATTTCTTTCTATGAATTCAATATTTGGCTTGATGGCTACATCTGGTGGAAATTTTGTGTCAATAGCCCATTTAGAAATCCCCTTACTGATAAAAAATGCTGATGTGTCAAATACTTAATTTTCCCCGCTGTATAATTTTCATCATACAATGTAAAGAATGGCAGATTGTCTGTGATGTCACATATCATTAGGCTGCTGACCATAGTATATTCAATGTTATTTGTAAAAATATTATCAATGAGTGTGGCACTGTGTGAAGTGAGTCTACTTGGTCTAGTGATGGTTGGCTATAAGCTCATACTGTTAACAAATTCAAAATTCAAGTTCAATTTCTATTTTCAAGCTTTTGTTATGCACTCTGGCACCTTGTTTACTCTCAAAATATGTCTTAATCATTGAAACAATTAAATGTGTACCTCAAAAGCCTGTTTAGTGTCGAGATTAATTATGAATTGGGATGTTAATAATATTACTATTAATATCACTGCTGTCATTAAAAATGTATTGACTAGAGTATTGTACTGTATTTTCAGATACAGTTCATGCAGTATAGTGCGTGCAATGCACTTTTAACCTATCATCTTGGACGATCTCAATTCAAGTGCTTTATTGGCAAATAAAATGACAAAGCATTTAATCACAAATTGCACAATCATAATAAACACAAATACAACAAAATAAAATTAACAAATAACAATTACAATATAATAGAATATCTCAGTTTTCTGCTGTCTTTCCATTATCAGTTGCTGTCTCAGTCTCTCTATAATCACTTGCTGCTGTCTCTCTCTCGTCACTTGCTGTTGTCTCTCTCTCTCCATCACCTGCAGATGTCAAAATCAAATAAGCTTTATTGACATGACAGGTCAGAAACCAACTTCCATTAGCAATACATATACAATATGATGTCATTACCTGCTGATATATCAATTCAATTGGGCTTTGTTGGTATGGGAAACAGATGTTAACATTTCCAAAGCACGTGCAAAGGAAATACACATACATAAACAGAAGACTTGTTTTGTTAAAAAAATATACAGATAAGTAGGGGAAATAATAATGATAATAAATTGTATACTTGCAGTTAAAATACAAATACAAAACGTGCAAACTAAACATTGCAACATTTCTTTGGAATGTGTGTTTGTGATATTAAAATATATACAGATGAGTAAGCTAGGATAATAATAATAATAATAAAAATAAATTGCATGCCATCCTCCCCCTGCAATCTATTTTTGCTTTTTTGTCTCTGCCTGCTCCACGCTCAGACGATGAAAGGATAAAGGTTTATGCCCCTGCAATCTCTTTTTGCTTTTTTGTCTCTGTCTGCTCCATGCTCCACGCTCAGACGATGAAAGGATAAAGGTTTATGCCCCAACACAGAGGACTGCCTTCCTTCTGAACAAACTCTCAATCTTACTCTTACAGCAGCAATGCGAGATCCTGCATAAGATTCTTGCAACAAAGTTTAGTGCCAGAGGCTACTACACACCGTCTAACTTTACGAAGCCACGACACATTTTAAGCCAAATATTTCCTTACTACCTCAGCAGTGTCTCTATGGAGGCTGTGTAGGTCATTCGTTCCTGTGTGGATCACCGGGCATTGAGGGCTCTTGAGGATCTCCTTTTTCAAAAGTTTCATTGCCTGACCTGTTGTGCAGCACTGTTTACATAACAATTTCTTACCAGGAAAAAGTTTGTTTGTGTTTAGGAATTTCCTATTAGAGTCAGCCAGCAGGATCACTTGTGGGGCTTACTCTTCAACTGACGTGCTGAAAGACAAACCTGTCAGTTATTTTCAGGTTCGTCTGAAATGAAAATGCATTTTCATTTTCATTGTCCTCTGCATTCTCTTCAGTCACACCAATTAACTTCATGTCCTCTCTCACTACATCCATAAATCTCCTCTTTGGTCTTCCTCCAGACCTCCTGCCTGGCAGCTCCAACCTCAGCATCCTTCTACCGATATATTCACAGTCTCTGCTCCTAAGCTTCTAGCCTTGCTACCAGTTTTGATAAAAATGTTATATTTGATTGGCTATTTCTGTTTGGTTGGTTACAACTTTATTTTCTACATTTAGAGCAGTGATTGCATTTCCTTTCTGTCTTGTTTACTGACATAGGAGCTATTTTTCTCACCATCTTCAATTCATTTTGCTTTGGATCATATAAATGCCCCTCGTGCTTTAGTCATATACAACTTATCTAATTTAGCTTACAATATAATCAGCTTTTCCTTTTGTGTATCCAATAACAAATTCCTCTTACAACAATCATTAATTTGATAAGCTGCTTTTCTAATTATTTTTGCTTTGAACCTAATTCTTTACCATAAGTATTCTCTCACTTTATATTTAATAAATTCCCATTTCTGTCCATAAGAAGCAATGTCCTCATTTGCCTCATTAACTGAAAATAAGATTTGTCTAACTAGGCATCAACGTAACATTCACTACACAGTGATCAGTGGCGGAGCCGCAGAGATAGTAACCTGTGATTCATATTTTAGAATTTCGTGGGTTGTCAACTAGAAGTCTATTCTTGGTTTACTACTTCCATTCGATGTTATCCATGTAATTTGTCTCACTTTGGGATTAACATGTCTCCAAACATCCATTAGGAAATTATTGATGCAAATACTGGTGATATTTTGATTGTACTCATGGTCCACAAACTTTGTAGGGAGTCTATCCAGCCATTTATCATGAACACTATAAAGGTCTCCCCCTACTAAAATAATATCAGTTGTGTATGTTACCTTAAATTCTCTAACATTATTTGAAATTTGTTTCAACAACATTTTATTTCTCCATTATATCCATAAACATATAGAAGAATAAAAAAAGTCCCCTCCACATTCAAAATTACAACAATCCAGTGTCCATCTGTATCTCCTTTAACTTCAATGACTTTTCCTGGACAGTTTTTCATGCATATGGCTACACCAGCAGACCTGTTAGTTCCATGGCTAAACAAAATTGTGTTTCCCCCATTGGTTACTCCAAAATGCAGAACCCTCCTTACTGGAATTAATCTCTTGCAAAATAAAAATACATCTTTTCTCTTAGTAATGTCCTTCAGCCCCTGGTATTTAATGTACTTGTATAGCGCCTTTCTAGTCGTCCGACTACTCAAAGCGCTTTCACACTACAGATCACATTTACCACGACACACACATTCATACACTGATGGCAGGAGCTAACTGCCCATCAGTACAAATTAAACTAAGCATTC
>WNGW01000267.1:0-16124 GCA_011952105.1 Coreoperca whiteheadi
AATTATGAATAGACCTATGGATTGTTAAAGCTTCGTGTTATAAAACATGCTGACAACAACCTCTTTGTAATCAGAAACCTGTCTTCCTGTCACAGTCGTCACATCTGCTAAACCCCTAGAAATTAGTAATAACTTAATTTAAACATTCCTTCCTTGAGAAAGCGGTCCCTAAGGGCAACCTGTTATGTAGAAATCCTATATAAACCATGAAAACCAACGGTTAATTACAGCTCAATCGTGAACAAAAGTCTTTACTGTTCGCTTTAAACATTGTGTCAGTAAATGCTGTTGACTTGCTCTAAATGTTAATTGCATTGTCTTTTTAAAATATGCATCATGTTGTCAATAAATAAATAAAATAAAATAAACCCCCAAATGAATTTAGCTGCCGGTTAGGCTAGCCTTTTGCACAGCGCTTGAGGAAAAAACACCCAAGTATAAAAACCAACAGCATAGTGCTGTTGACTTACAGGAACATTCTCCTTAATGCTTGCCAAATCAAGAGCTACAGTTCAATCGCTTCATTAGTTTAAGAAAAAAACACAGAAACACCTCTGTTGACACGGAAAATCTGAAATTCAGGCCGTCTGTTTCTCTCTCTCTTATTATAAACGACCGCTTCCTGGAATGTATTTGAATACAACACATCTTTCTTTGATTCATCCGATATTTAGAGGTTGACTCTGTCGCTTTTTAGGGAGTAATGTAGCCATAGGGACGGCCCACATTTCCCAGCATGCACTGCCAAAGTGCTGAAAGCAGTTTAAGTTTTTTTTTGTTCTAAAATGCAAACGTTAGTTTTTGGTGTTAGTGCTTGTAATGTGTCTGTTCAGAACATTGTGGTTTATTTTTGATAGTTTTTATTTTTCGGTTGGTTGTAACCATAGGTGAGACGGCTGATTGTAACCCTGTTCCCTGATAAAGGGAACGAGATGCTGTATGCATATGGGAATGTCTTTGCATGACCGGCTGTGAAAAGTGTGTTTAAAAATGTAATTGACTCAAGCGAAACTATAGCCTCGGCAGGTGACGTCACCGGCGCACCTGAAGCCCGGGGCTATCAGTAGATGAGCTCCAGCTGCCAGCCTTCAGGTCCCTTTTGTTTGAAGACCGGTCCTGGGGCAGCATCTCGTTCTCCTTTATCCGGGAACAGGGTTACAATCAAGTAACCCCGAGAGTTCCCTTTCAAAAACTTCACTCGATGCTGCATGCAATATGCATATGGGAACGGAATACCCACGCCGCCGTGCCGATGGTGTCCGGACCCCCTACGATGTGTAGGTGTGCACAAAGCGCAGGAGGCCTCAGACAGTAGCTTAGGATGCTGACTCAAGGACAAAGGAGCCTGGAGTTAAGAAGCATCCAAACTATAAAAACTTATGAATGTGTGCGGCGAGGACCAGCCCGCCGCATCACAGACACTCTGTAAGGGGGCACCCCTAGCTACAGCAGTAGAGGAAGCGACCCCCCCTGGTGGAGTGAGCTCTTAAGCCTCTCGGGGAAGACTGACCGCGCACCTCGTAGGCAAGAGCAATAAAATCCCTGACCCAGTGTGACATGGTTTGCTTGGTGGCGGCAGAACCACTGTTACGGCCCCCATGAAAAACAAACAGCTGCTCCGACCTACGCCACTGGCTAGTGCGGTGGACATAAGCCCGGAGAGCACACACTGAACACAGTCTATGAAATCTCTCCTGCCCCGGCGTAACAAACGGTGGAGGGCAGAAGGTTCCATAATGACAGGATGTGCAGTCGAAAAAGGAACCTTAGTCAGGATGAGGATGTAGGATAACTTTCACCCAACCTGGGGCAAAGTCTAAGCAGGGTGATGACAACCGACAGAGCCTGCATGTCCCCGATTCTGCTCAGAGAAGTTATTGCCATTAGGAAAACCATCTTAAGAGTCATAAGCTTGTCCGACTCTAGAGGTTCAAATGGGGTCTCAACCAGACCCTCCAGCACTAAGGCTAAGTCCCATGAAGAAGTCTTGGTTCTGACGGGAGGCCTCAATCGCCTGGCCCCACAAACAAAGCGGGCCAGCAAAGGATGCCTCCCCAGTGGTGCCCCATCCACCGGGGAGTGGCAAGCCGAGAGAGCGACCACATAAACCCTGAGAGTGGAGGGGCAAGCGCCCATGAGCAGCTCCTTCTGCAGAATATCCAGAACTGACATAATCTGGCAGTCGACTGGATCCACCTGACATGTCTTGAACCATCTGACAAGGACACTTACTGCATACAGCTTCCTGGTAGAGGAAACCCTAGCACTTAAAATGGTTTCGATAACTGCAGGCGACAGCCCAGTGCTTCTCAGCTAGTGCCCATAGGGGCCAACATGAAAGTTCCACAGGTCAGGCTCAGGATGGAACATTGTGACCTCCGCCTGAGACAGAAGGTCCCTCCTCGCTGGAATCGCTCACAGCGAGCCTTTGAGGAGACACACTAACTCCGAAAACTATATTCTGTTCGGCCAACAAGGCGCCATTAAAAGGTGTCAGACCCTTGTTGGCGAACCCCTGCTAGAACTTCCAGGAGCAGAGCGACTGGAGGGAGGCATACAGGCGCATTATGGGCCATGTATGAGCCATTGCATCCAGACCCAGCGGAGCAGGGGAACTGAGGGAGAAGTAGAGGAGACATTGCGCTATCTGACAAGAGGCGAAGAGGTCCACTTCCGTTCAGTGAAAACTGATCCATATTGACTGACAATCTCTGGGTGGAGTTCCACTCGCCCATCTTGAAAGTCTGTCTGGATAGCAAGCCTGCTCGCACATGCAGTTGCTCCGGAATGTACACTGGCCCGAGTGACCAGAGCTTGTCCTGGGCCAAGAGAAAATCTGTCTCACTATCCTGGAGATTGCGCAAGCACAGACCTCCCTGGTGCAAGCCTTTGAGGAGATGCGCTATCTCTGAAAACCGTAGTCTGTTCAGCCAACGAGGCGCTATCAATAAGAGGCCGGCTCCGTGTTGGCGAACCTTGGCTAGAACCTCTGGGGAGCAGAGCGACAGGAGGGAAGGCATACAGGCGCATCTCGGGCCATGTATGAGCCATCGCATCCAGACCCAGCGGAACTGAGGGAGAAGTAGAGGAGACATTGCGCTATCTGATAAGAGGCGAAGAGGTCCACTTCCGCTCTGTACAATCTGGTCCATATTTGACTGAATCTCTGGGTGGAGTTCCACTCCCCCATCTATAAAGTCTTTCTGAACAACAAGTCTGCTCCCAAGCGATTATATAGGAGACCGTCGCTGTACTGTCCCCCTCAGACTTTGTACATGACAACCTCTCAACTGGGGGAGAAAGTATTTCAGGGCCAGAAATACAGCCATCAACTCCAGGCAATTGATGTGTCACTCGAGCTGATGACCCTCCCATTCCCCTTGGGCTGGATGACCACTTAAGACCGCACCCCAGCCCGTCAGGGAAGCGTCTGTCGTTAGCAGGGTGCGACGACATGGTACGCTGAGGTGGGACCCAAGGTAAAAAACCGGGGTCTGAACCACATAGTTAGTGTACGAAGCCTGTGGGGCGTCACTCCGAGGATTGGCCCTTGGATGAAATCCCCCAGCTCTGAGCCACAACTGAAACGGTCTCATGTGTAACAGCCCCATAGGAATCACCGTGGAAAATGCAACTCAAAATGCGGAGGCCCTGGAGTCGCGATGGAGCCAGCGCTGCATCCATGCATTTTGTACACGTGAGGGGTGATGTGATGAAAAATATGCGTTCTTCAGATCAAACATGACGAACCAATCACACTGTTGGTTTGCAACACAAGCATCTGACAGTAAACATCTTTGAGTTTGAGTGCTGTGACCGAAAGGTTCAAGCCCCAAATATCTAAGACCGGACGTAGGCCCTCGTCCTTCCGGGGAACCAGGAAGCATCTCCTGTGAAAGCCCAATTCTCCTTCTGGAAGGGGAAATCTATGGCCCCTTTACTCAGAAGAGTTTGTAGCTCTAGTGACAGAACATGTGCCAACTTCAACTCCACGGAAGTGGAGACCACGCCGTTGAAACACGGAGAACAATGAATACACCGGACCCATTTTTTCATGCATAACACCCATGCTGAGACACCTGGCAGAAGTGTCCACGCTGCCAGAGTCCCTGTCTTTTTAGTGGTAATAGATTCAACACTTCCTGTTGAGAGAATATTAAATAACCCGCGTCCTGCAGAAAAGCAGGATTAGACACGGGACATACAACATGTCGCTGGAGACCGCTGCCCCCCTCCCCCCGGTCTGAAAACAAAAAGACCTGAAGGCTGGCAGCTGGAGCTCATCTACTTATAGCCCCGGGCTTCAGGTGTGCCGGTGACGTCACCTGCCGAGGCTATAGTTTCGCTTGAGTCAATTTTATTGACGTTTTTTTAAACACACTTTTCACAGCCGGTCATGCAAAGACATTCCAATATGCATATGCATACTGCATGCAGCATCGAGTGAAGCTTTTGAAAGGGAACCTGTATGCTTCTGCACACGATGGCGACTGAGCCATGCACCTTCACAAACAATTCCGATGTCATGCAAACACTGTGTCAGCTTCATCCTTCCGAACAACTTACAAAGTCTATACCATTCAAAAAACTTGCCAAGATACTTAGTGCGGCTCTTCCAAATAGGTAAAGCGTTATGACAAATCCAAGATTCACTATAAGATACTCGTTAAATACTCTGAGAAGATGTTATTTCTGATGATATAAAGAAACCCGCGTCGTTTTTCAAAAAGCCCGAGAGTGGGTTGACGGAAGCATGTCTGTAAAACGTTTCATGAAAAAAGGGGAGGGAGCTCTGACCCGTAGGACATGGCTAGCATAGAGGAAAAAAAATTTTTTTTTTAAAAACTTAAAATGACAGAAAGGGAAAACCTCGGCCTTCCCGAGGAGAACGATGCAACCTTCAACGCCATCGTGGACCGGTCTAAAGGAGGCCCTTGGTTGAAAGTGACTTTCAAAGTGATGATATCAAGCTACCAAAGATTCAAGACTTCATTTTCCGTTGAGGGCAATGAGTGAAAAACGTCGCGCATGAGATACACCAGATGCAGTACACGCACAGAACCTATTTCGGGTATCTGAGAAAGACGCAAATGGGTTGCCACTCTTTTCTGCAAGCTGTGAGGGAAGCCGCGAAGGAGCCTCCGATGGCCCATGTTCCGAATGACAATCTGAAAGATCTGACCCATCACGACTTAGATGTCTGGCTCACCGTCGAGATGGATCACAACCTACACTGTGAGACTAAGATTGAGTCCGGCGACACATGCTCTCAGAATATGAAACGTGTGTTGAACGAGGAGTCTTTTCATTATCACACGAAGGACGTTTGGGAACCGTTTAAGAAAATTGTGTGCTATGTGTTCTTTTCCGCCTTCATGCTTTCCACTATGCATTTGTGATTTTGTACGCTGAGCAGAGGATAACGTGTGTCATGTTTAATAGCACCACTATATTGTACACCTTTTGAAACGTAGCTTTGTGTCTGTACCCTAACTCCACAGATTAAGGCTGTGTGACACAGTATGTTCATGACGAGGGAGGAACGAGATTGTGTATCTGCGGATGGGTTAAAATGGTTTGAATGGTTTTATTAGATACTAAAGGCTAAACTAATGATGACAGCCTATATGTTTCCTAGTTTTCAGAACTGGTATGATAGCTATCAAAAAGTGTAATGTTTAGTATTGAGATAAACACGGATGTTTTCTTAGAAACGCGTCATTTCCAGAACAGGCGAGGCCGAGCATTGCCCTTTGCCCATGTACGCTGAACTGCAAAACAAGAATAAAAAGATTAAATTTGTCGAAGGGATACCCGATTCTTTTGAAGATGAAAGACTGTTTCCCCCCGATCAAAATCACTTTTGGACGATGTCATTTTTCAGGCCTCCGACCATCCCGATGTAGTCAGGATTTTTACACAATCCAGACTTCACAAGAACATGAGCGTCATGATGCTGACTCAAAATGTTTTTCATCAAGGTAAACATAGTTCCACCATCAGTTTAAACAGTAATTATCTGGTGCTGTTTAAAAACCCTCGAGACAGATTACAGACAAATATACTGGCCCAGCAGATATACCCTGGACGAAAAGCCTTTTTCTTAGAAAGTTTTGAAGACGCCACCAAAGAACCTCACGGGTATTTAATAATCGACCTCACGCCTACTTGTCCAGAACAGTACAGATTAAGGTCAGGGGTACTGCCCCGTCAGTGGCCCGTCATCTATCTACCTAAATCAAAGTCCTAAGCCAGCATGTCTGCGCGTTTAAAAAGGAACACTCCTTTACTGCATGCTTTATGGTACGCCACGCCGCAGAAACATAAAAATATCCTCAACCATTGTTCCTCGGATTTTCAAAAGATGTTTTTAATATCGCCTCAGCAGCTAAACCGTCTGAATCAGGCGGCAACTGCTCTGGGGAAACCGTGAGACGTACGGCTGAAAACGACTTGGATGTAAAAATGAGGCCAGGGGTTAAATGCCTATGAAAAAATAAAAAAATACAACAGAGATACCTGGCTCTAGTCAAACTAGGAGAGAAAGATGACCGTCGTATCACGTTGACTCAAGCTAAAGAATCGGAGGGGCGAGAAGAAGAATTGCGAGACAATACGGTAACGCTGGATGAGACGGCTAACGAGGTGCAACAAAACCTGCCAGCTCGCTATCGTAACAACGCCGAGTACATTATGAAGAAACTATCCGAGAGCCAGGACGAATGGACTCGCAGGAGAGAGTTTGTGTCTAAGGGGGAGATTGCGAAAGCCTCCCACCTGATTGACTTGTTCAAATATCTCTTCAACCCCCCGTTGGAACGAATCGCTGTCGGCAGATATAATTGCTCTAGAGGGCACTGCCCTGGCCTCCAGCACCTCTGTGAGGAACCTAGGAGTTATCT
This sequence comes from Coreoperca whiteheadi, assembly GCA_011952105.1. Classification (NCBI taxonomy): domain Eukaryota; kingdom Metazoa; phylum Chordata; class Actinopteri; order Centrarchiformes; family Sinipercidae; genus Coreoperca; species Coreoperca whiteheadi. Next base: position 6,903 of record WNGW01000267.1, read on the forward strand.
TTGATCAGGATCTATCCTTCAACTCCCACATGAAGCAAACCTCACGGACTGCCTTTTTTCAATTACGTAACATTGCAGGCACTTCCTGTCTCGAAATGGTGCAGAAAAATGAATCCATGCATTTGTTACTTCAAGGCTGGATTACTGCAATTCCATATTATCAGGCAGCCCGAAAAAGTCCCTTAAGATTCTCCAGTTGATTCAGAACGCTGCAGCACGTGTACTGACAGGAACTCCAATATTATCTTCTCTGCACTGGCTCCCTGTGAAATCCAGAATAGAATTTAAAATCCTTCTCCTCACCTACAAAGCTCTTAATGGTCAGGCACCGTCGTATCTTACAGAGCTCATAGTGCCTTATTACCCCACTAGAACACTGCGCTCTCAGAATGCAGGGTTACTTGTGGTTCCTAGAGTCTCCAAAAGTAGAATGGGACCCAGAGCCTTTAGCTATCAAGCTCCTCTCCTGTGGAATCAGATCCCAGTTCGGGAGGCAGACACCATCTCCACATTTAAGAATAGGCTAAAGACTTTCTTTGATAAAGCTTATAGTTAGGGCTGGCTCAGGAGAGTCCTGAACCATCCCTTAGTTATGCTGCTATAGGCCTAGACTGTCGGGGAACTTCCCATGATGCACCTCTCTCTCTTCACCTCTGTCCTCCTCTCCATCTGTATGCATTCTCATCCCATAAATGCATGTCACTAACTTGACTTCTTCCCTCTCCCGGAGTTTTGTGCTTTGTCGTCCGTCTCTTCTTTCTTACTGTCACTTTCAGCAGGTATTTCAGTGTCCGGAGATGTATCTGGATCTGTGACTATGGCGACCTGCTGGGGCAGTGTTGCTGTGTCTATGGTGCAGGGGACGAGTGGATCAGGTCCTGCTCGTTGGCCTTCACCTGGAGCTGCTCGGTTGTCCGTCTGGACCCATCATCTTCCCTTATGTTTTACCACCTAAACATTTCTAACATAATAATATATATATATACAACAATTTTGCCATCATGGCTGTATATGTTATAGTTTTGATGCTATAAATCTATTCTGTACTTACGACATCTATTGCATGTCTGTCCGTCCTGGGAGAGGGATCCCTCCTCTGTTGCTCTTCCTGAGGTTTCTATCATTTTTTCCCCTGTTAAAAGGGTTTTTTTGGGTAGTTTTTCCTTAATCGAATCGAGGGTCTAAGGACAGAGGGTGTCGTATGTTACAGATTGTGAAGCCCTTTGAGGCAAATGTGATTTGTGATACTGAGCTATATAAATAAAATTGATTTGAATTGAATTGAATCGCCCCCGCCGTTAAGAAAAGGAAAGAAACGCACGCCTTTGGCCCTACTCTGGCTTGATTTTACCCCTAATAAATAATGAATGAAACAAAATTAATTGTCTTGTCTTTATTATAAACTGTATCAATCTTTGAACATTTGTAAAGAACAGACGGTGTGGTGAAAAGATCCTGCTCTGCCGCCTCATACAACGTTGATATTTTCTCACAAATTTTGATACCGTAGCATCGTTCGTCATCACATCATCATCATCACGATACAAAGACAACACATTTTCAAAAGATAGACCGCAGGCTCTGTGACTCAAATAATAAACACAGTGCTGACCACACGCCGTAGACAGGATGTGTTGAAGTTGCCGGTTGTGGTATGAAATGGTGTCGCAACAACTTTCTAGAAATCGCAAGATGCCTTTAGGGTAATGTGAAAAATCTGGGGGGAATCCAAAATAATTAAAAAAGGTGCCTTTTCGACCTTCCTCGAGCGTGAGTGCCAACCAATGCTCTCCGGATTTGTGTGCCAGGTGGGTGTTGACAATTATGTAGGCGGAAATTCTGAAGGATTGCCGCTGTAGCTGATCCAAAGCCCACATCTCCCAGTAAATGTCGCATTATGCCCAGTAAACGTCGCATTATGCCCTCCAATTGGTGATTGTTCATCTCGTGTCAGTAATAGTCCACCAACACCTGTCGCTTGGAGTTGATCTCTAAAATAGACTCGTAACAAGCGTAAACGATAAGAGTGGTGATGCAGTTACCCTTCACTCGGAATCTCATTTCCAGTCGTAAACTTCCGCTGTATCGGCGATAAAGCGTCGCTGTCTTCGCCGGCGTTGAGATTGAAAACAAACACAGAGTATCCCTGCTGAAATTCCTCCCTGTCGATGGCCAGAGGTAAATCTTTCAGGTGTCTTCCCGTAGCAGTAAACATGTTATAAAACTCTTGGATGGACAGTCCCTGATTAAACTGAGGCTGGAAAGCTTTGGCGGGTACCTGTTTCCCGGTTGAAGGCCTAACATGTAAGCCGCGGAGGCAGAAAACCATAGATGATACTGACCCCCTGCTTGAAATTCAAATCTCTTTTGAATAGCGCTAAAACCTAAATAAATATCCGAACCAATTTTCCTCAGAAAACCGTCCAGCTCTACCCTGAGCTTATTCAGATTGTGATAATAACCTCCCCTAAACCTCTGTCGGTGGACCTCGCTCTCTGACTCTTCGTCTTTGGGTTTCTTCCTCCAATCAAAGTAGGCCTCGCCAAGAGGAATGTTAAACCAGGTGTGGGGGTATGAAATCTCCATCAAGGCTACCTGCCACTGACCCTCTAAATCAATATGCTGCACCAAATTGACTTGGTAGCTGAAGCTTGTATTACTTTTAAATACATCGAGACTGGTGTTGGAGGGTAAGGTAACGTGAAAACCGTCGGATTGATCCATGTTGTAATGACCCCAAGCCGATGTATCTATTGTTTTTATATGTTTTTCAGGTGGCTTGCCTTGACCCAGCTGTTGAACTTGTCACGCCAATTTTTCCAGCGTACTAGCATTTCTTTTTTACCGCCCACCATCTGCTCGTCTTATATCGAAGAGAGAGAGAGAGAGACAGAGATTGTTGTGTTTTGCAAGACAGAGAATGGTGAGTTTGACATACCCAAGTTTTAACTGTTTACAGCTATCTTTTGAAGGAGAGGTCTTGAAATGACATATTATTTTATTCTTGTGTTGGACTCGTTTAATAAATTTCATCTATTGAAAATGAAAGACATTTAATTCATTCAAGTAGCACAGAGTTTCCTTATTTTAAGTTTCTAAAGCTTTTGTTCATGGTAAATTAATGAAAATAAACTGATTATTGCAATAAAATGTAACAACATTACTACAAACGTGGGCTTTTCTAACATTTAAGCAGACAAAATGAGGTGTAGCTGTTGCACTGTTTGTGGGTGCTCCCTATCTCCTCCAACACACACACACACACACACACACACACATTGTCACAGACACCCAGCACTGCTGAGCCACAGGAGGGGGGAGAGAGCCGTCAGGATGCACTTTAAAGTAAGTCAAGATACAAAGTTTAATTTCATATAGTTTAATGAAATTACCGGTGGGTTGATATAAAAGGGGCGTGGTTTATTATAAGCCCCGCCCCTTCAATCCATTAAACTCAGATTAACAATTGACAGGTTGTGTTCCATTATACTTTCTATTGTGCCTTTCCATCATTGTGTTGCAGCCATCAGATCCAAAGCCCACTACGTTTTCAAGTGGCACACCTGCGTCAATGAATGACTTGATTATTTCTTCGTAAAGACTTTCTGCAGTTGCTCCCTCTCTGATCAAATGCCTGTGTTTTCGCCTGTTTCCAAAAATGGGTCTGAACCCTGTTTGTGTCCTCATCAAAAAAACAAATAATGATACAGGGAGTTTTTACATTCTCAATGTCATTTCACTCAACGATCAAAATGCTGAATTTTTCCTTTTCAGGATTTCTGATAGTGTCAGGGTTTAGGGTTATCTCCCTCATCCTCATGTTTCCCGGTGTTCTTTTCATCTGCCTTGTGTTTCTTGTCTGTCTTTGTTTGTTGTTGTTCGTCTGGAGCCCATCCACGGCGTGAGCCAGTCTCTCTCTTTCTTCCACACCTGCAAATCATTCACCTGCGCTCCGGCTACCTGCACACCTGTAGCTCAACCCATCATCACCTCCTGCAGTATAAGACCTTTCAGTCTCCCTCGTGGTACCTATGTCGGGCTCTTCTGAAACTTACACATTGAAATTGTCATTTAGCGAAGACTTGAGAACTAATCCTGTCCTTTGTCTCCTTACCCAATATTCCTCGTTACTTACTATCACTACCTGCCTGCCTCGCTCCATCCGCCGCCTGCAAACCATTCCTGGACTTTCAGCCTGCCAGTTGGCAATCCTCGCTCCCAGTCGGTTTGGATTCCCTACTGCCACTCACCTACCTGTCCCGCTTCCAGCCTTCCCAGCTCACCTCCTCTCCAGACTCTCTAATAAATCTGGATTGTTTGTCTACTGCTAACATCGTGTCTAGCCTTTGGGTCCAACCAAAATCCCTTTAGATATAACAGGCTCTCGAAGTAACATTCGCCAATAACGTGCTTTGACTATGGCAGTTGCCTTTGTGCAGCCAAGACTGATGTTCTGTGTCATTTTAAAATCCTTAAAGATGTTCTTTAAAACATCCACAAGATGGTCTGAGGCTTCATTGCTATATTGTGAGACGCAAAAAACCCTGCCAACTTTCCTTCTGCTGTTTTTACTGCTAGTTGGTCTTTTTGGACGTCTTCTGTAAGCAATGTGCTATTGACCTTTGCGTTGGGGCCAGAAATATTTTTCTCCTGGGGTTTCTTTGACTTGGCAAGATTTTTCAAAACTGTCATCTCAGCCACCATCTGTATGTTGCAACAAAGACACAAACATTTTACTGTCTGCAACAGGTTTTAGCCATCAGGCAAAATTGGGGTTGCTTTCCCATTCATTTCTGTATGTTTGTTGACGATGCTGCTGTTTACTCTTCAGCTGCTCAAACAACGTGTCATGGTGTGGGTCTTATGGGGTGTGTTTTGGGGGTGTGTGTTTTTGTTTTGACTTTGATTGTTCCTAGGTTGCATTAGTTCTCCTAGCGCCTTGTGTTTATTCTGGCTTATTTTGTTCATGTTTTCTCAGTCTGGTTATTTCCTGTTTTATTTTGGTATCTGTCTGTTTTCCCACTGTCCTGGTCTCATCCGTTTTCCTGTCCCTGATTCCCTGATTGTATTCACCTGTGTTTGTCCTGCACCTGTGCCTCGTTGTCTTCACCTCCCCTGAGTGTATTTACTTCGTGTGTTTCCATGTCCTTGTGTGGGATCATTGTATGTATGTATGTGCTTGCCGTTCCGATGTTTTTCTTCTCTACGTTCTTCTCTTCCATGAGACTTCTTTGCATTGTGGATTTTTTTGTTGTACTCCTTGGTTTTCCTGGGTTCCTGCCTACTTTTCCAAGTTCGCCTGTGTACTCACTGGCAGCGGCATTAAAGACACCACTCTCCAAAGCATTATCTGCATTTGGGTCCTCCTTACCTCATCCAAAACCGTAACACAATGACTCTACCCTCCTCTTTGTCTCTCCCCTGTCCTTCTTACCTTCATGTTCCTCAGCACTCATTTTCTCAAGCTCTTTCCTACTATAATTTCACATGGACAAAGCAGTTTAGCTAACATTAATTATCTTAAGGCTGAAAACGTCATGATCAACATAGCCTACACAAAGCATGATTGGCTCAGAAGAGGACACATGAGAAGAGATGCGTAAACACCGTAAATACAGAAGTAGGAAATTAATTTAAACAAGACAGCATATACTAAAACAAACTACCAATTTTAAGCATCACAAAATAGTCAGATTATCATACATTATGGCACTTTTGACATTATTGATACATTGTACAGAGGTTGAAATTATCACACAAATTCGATAAGAAATAATAGATCGTACATCTGGTAACACGGAGGAGAGTGTCTAGCTAGCTTTAGCTGTCTCTCTTTCGTGGATCCAGTGATGGCAAATTACCAGACTGTCAAAACTCACAGCAACAAGTAGAATCCTGTCAACTCAGCACTCCATACAGCACCTTGTGATTTAAATCACGACACGGAGTAACATACAGAGTCATGGAGTAGCATACGTGTGCTAAAATCACAGATGGGACTAAGCAATAGCTAACAACAACAACACAACCCTCGGCTGGTAAACTACCTATGGCTTTTGGAATAGAAGTGATATGACAAACTATTTTTCCGCACAGACAGTGCACCAATCAAACTAGCAGTATCCACATTGTTAGGCGGAACCAAAAAAATTGCAACCCCTGAAGAAACCCTAATGAATGGATACATGTAACAGCAGAAAGATTTATGAAACTTAAATGTCTTTCTTTTTTTTTTATGGTTATTACACATTTGACCAAATAAGTACACAAGTCAAAACCACCACCAAGGATATACATACTGATTTCCTAGAAAAACATTTAATTAAATTTTAGTTTGACTTTAAGGATGATTTTAAGTTTTAATACTGGATTAAAAACGTGCATGCACTCAAACCTTGAAGACTGCCACTCAACACGCACTGGACCATGTAATTGTTCTAGTCTGAAAAAAGCCATAAACTTAAACACATAAGTCAGAGCAACAAGCTTTTTCTTCCAGCAACAGTGACGTGAATTCTGGTGTTGGTCTGTGTTTCTCCTTTTTAGCTTTTGTAACTCAGCCTGATGATGATTTATGGCTGGCTGGGTATGCTGATTAAATCACTGAACAGAACGCCAGGTAGCATTACCACAGCCATCACCACTCTATATGGCCGTCGCATGGCAACGACTATGTTCCTATCTACCTGTCTGTCGTCTGAACTGCCTGTCTCTCACACTTCCTCTTTTGTTTTTTCTTGCTCTTTCTCCCTCTCCCTCTGTCTCTTTTCCTTTTGTCAACAGGCATAGAGGGTCTTGAAAGAATGAGAGAGCCCCAATGAATCTAATTCATCTCCATGGATACAGCACTACAGATCTGGGTTTTTAAATTGTGTACTGTTATTTTACACAGCTCAACAAAGGAAAGCAATGATGTATGAGGGCTCTGTAATTGTGTTTACATGTCTGAATTAGTCTTTTGCGGGTCTAGTGCAAATATATCCACGCAAGGTGTGATCACACTGAAATGTGTTAAATATTATTCTCTCCAATGGAATGTGTAAGCAATTTGTTCATTGTGTTGCTATGTAGGTGTTGCATGTTTTACATTGTTACTCGAAATGACTATTGAATGTTTTCTTAACAATTAGAATTCTGGCTTGCAACCAAAAACTTTGGCTGATCAGCTAAATCTCAAAATATTTGAATAACCAGATCCAGGCTTGGAATTCTGAAAAGAGTTTGCTGCAGCACATTTGTGGGTAAATACACATACAGGGTAAATCTTCATCGATTTAGTCTACTCAGGTCCCAAACGGCAGCATGTCAGCAAACAGGAGCGGGACTGCAGGTTAAATAAAACTGGTGTAGATAATATGCAATTGTGCAAGCGAAACCCAATATCAAAGGTATTCCTGATATGTTGCACTATGTTTGTATTTAAAGCAGGGACTATACTTGCTGTAAATGCTCTGTCATGTCAGACACCTAATATACCAGTTGAATAGCCTCCCAGCAGCCCCAGCAGTTGATGGCCTGTAAATTGTTGATCAGTGGCTTGGCACAGGCAGGGTAAATTGATTCCAGGAGAATCCTCCGAGGCTGTCTCTACAAAGGCCAAATATAGAGCCATGCATCAGAATGAGATGGTGGAGAGGAAGGTAGAGAGAGGCTGGATGAAGGTGGAGGGAAAGAGAGAGAAAAAGAGAGAGGGAGGAAGGAGGCTGAAAATGTCAGTGATTCTGTGTGTCAGAAAGGAGATATGAGAGACACAGCGGAGGGCGCAAGAAAGAGAAAGAATAACAGTGAAGAATGAAAGCAAGCATGTCTCTGTGTGTGTGAATGCTTGAATTTTTTAAACTTGATAGATTGATATCAATCTCATGTATGTGCATTAAGTACAGAGCTGAAGTCAGGATGTGGTTAGCTCAGCTTAGCATAAAGACTGGAAACAGGGGGAAACACCTAGCCTTGCTCTGTCCAAAGTTCAAAATTCCCCTACCAAAAACTGTAAAACCGACTAATTAACATGTATCTCTTTTGTTAAACCCATACATAAAGAAAAATGTGGTTTCCGAAGCAGCTACATGGTGTAATTATTTTATTGTGAAGTAACAGCCAGGTGTAGTGACTGTGCACAGCAACCCAAAGTTTTGTCGTCAAGAACATTTCCAGCGTAACTCCCCCTAAAATCACAAATTGACGTTTTTACAATGTCCCGATGACTCAGCTCCGTATTTAATGCACAGACACGAGATCACTAGCAATCTTTTGGAAAGAAAGCAAGTAAGAGCCTTTCTGAAAATGCCGGACTTCTGTATTTCTAACCCAGTTCTGAAAATACTGGAGAGCAGTGTTGATATGCATCATTTCCCTGGTGACATCAAAATGTGATCAGTAGTGTTTGGGATTCTGTCTGCCACTGCCAGATGGATGGATGAATGAAGACACAAACAGAAACCAATCTATTGTCCCAGAAAAGAAGAGAGACAGACAGAGAGAGAAAGATAGTGACTTTCTATATTATACCGCACGGCATGTGATGCTTTTATCTATCTATATTTCAAATTTAGAAAATTCAAATATATTGCTGGTAATGAATGTACACTTGTATTAATGAAGTCTTTTGGATTCAGATAGAGAAATCTACTGCTGCTAGATAGATAGAAACCAAAGAAGTGTTGTTTCTGAATGTTAGTTTTATTTGTTTTATATTGTCTGTGTTATGTTTTTTACCTTAATTTATGTGCAAAAATTATTGTTATGATTTGTAAGAGCTCTGTCTCCCTCATGTCCTTGTGTCTCATACAAAGTGCCTTAAGACTTTTGCCTTTGCATAAATGAGACAGTACGGCTTTCATTTTGCCAGGACTTTGCAGCCAAAGCTGTTTCTCTGGTGTTTCTCAGTGTGTCTTGGTTCCTCACTTCCATCATGAACATGTTATCTGGCGACACTGTGGACCCAGAGGGGCCAAGACTGGCATTAGTTTTCACAGCCAATTGAGGAAGTTGTGGGAGTGATGGTCCTTCCATTGATCGCTGCTGGCTGGCTTTAGAAGAATTTTAACATGTATGGAATTACATGTCGTGACATGGTTTATGAATTGTGTGAGGCAGTATTGGTCTGGCATTTTTTGTACTGTTTATTTGCAATCCATCCATCCATCCATCCATCCATCCATCCATTTTCTACCGCTTATCCGGGTCCGGGTCGCGGGGGCAGCAGTCTAAGCAGAGATGCCC
>WNGW01000268.1:0-18055 GCA_011952105.1 Coreoperca whiteheadi
CACTAATTGGCTGGTTGGTTGGCGATCAGTTACAGTACCATTCCAGTGGGATTTCATATCAAATTTGTTGTTTGTTTGACAATGGTTATTTTCGGATAGTTTCACAGTGGTAACATTCTAAAGCAAAAATCAACTCGACCACTCCTCCGCACAACCCTGCGGGAAGGATCCATCTTCATCATGTCAGATTCTCTCTGCTCTGCGTATGTATATAGCTCAGCCCTGCTCTCGGTCAAACTGACACAGAGAAATGCAGCTCTTTATACACACAGGCACAATGCAAATTCCACATAGAATTCTAAGCAGCTGCTGATTGGCCGACTACAGTCGTCGGATTTGTTTATCTTCAGGCGTCTGCGGAGAGAAGAGTGTTGGAGTGTTGGCATTGGAGATGGAGAGTTGGAGAGTTAGAAAACCTATTGAGAGAGCTATTGTTAACTGTGCTATTTTTGAGTCTGTGTGTAGTACTGGCCTTGCCGCCAGTCCTATGTTAGTTAGCTAGTAGACCTAGCATTTAAATAGCAAGAAGCTGTAGGGATGAACTGCCATTTGTTTTGGAACCACCGTTTTTCTCCTTATGATTCAGTTTAGGAGTGAGAGCTTAGTAAATGTCTTTTTGTTTGTTCTTTTGTTCTGATAGGTTTAGTTAGGGGTCTATCGAGTGTTAGGGATTTTTTGTTATTGTTTTGGCCTGGGTTCACCCTGAAGTCATTTGCTTCATTATTGGAATAGTCACTGTGTGTTGCCTGTTAAATAAATATAGACCGGTTGTCTATCTTTGGTTGGCAGTTTTCTTGTTGTGTGGGAACATAGAATGGTATTCGAAATGGATGAGTTTGCACAGAATCCTACCATAGATCAGTTAAATAGGTGCACAAAGGCAGACTTATTCGTTATTGCTAGCTTCTTTAACGCCTCTGTCTCTCTGAATGCCAGTAAGGCGGAGATTAAAGATTATCGGAGCAGTTGGTGGAGAGGGAAGTGTTTATCAAAGCAAAGCCTCTGGTGGTTAACGCATCTGAGGGTTAAGATGAGGAAGTGGGAGTGGAGGCTGCCATGGCCTCGCAAGCCTTCAGCGTTCGGGTGGTCAGGGCGGGGGCTCCTGCCGCCCAGGCCTTGAGCGCAGACCTGGTAGCGCTGTTGCAGGCCAGGGTGGACACAGAGGACTTAAAGCCGGCCCTTGCCTAAGAGAGGAGGAGCTTGAAACTAAAACCCGTGAGGTTGAGCTTATGCACCTCCGCATAAGGGCTATGGAGCTTGACAGACCCTCGTTTCCAGCAGCATCCAGCCCTGTGAGTATGCGTCACCCCACCACTCAGTCCGACCAGTTTGATGTAAGCAGGCATATTGCTTTAGTCCCACTCTTCAGAGAGAGGTAAGTAGACTCCTATTTCAATGCTTTTGAATGCATTGCTGCCACCTTGAGATGGCCGAAAAATGTATGGAGTTTGTTGTTACAATGTTACAAAGGCTCAGGAGGTATGTGCAAGCTTAACCATTGACGAATGTTTGGATTATGACATTGTGAAAGCTACAGTTTTGAGAGTTTATGAATTAGTGCCTGAAGCGTCTGAAGCGTACTGTCAAAAATTCCGCACATGTGAAAAAGCTACCAACCAAACGTACGTAGAGTTTGCCAGAGAAAAGACTGTATTAATGGACAAATGGCGAGTAAAGTGACGGACTTTGCTCAGCTCCACGAGTTGTTTTTGTTAGAGGAGTTCAAAACCTGTCTCCCGGAGAAAATTGTGGTGTACTTAAATGAGCAAAAAGTGGACTCACTATTGTTACCTTCTCAGCTCCCACACCCCAAACCGTAGTTGGGGACGAACTTGGCTCGTGGCAGGTAACTTGCCTCTGGCGGTCCGGGCTAACAGAGCCAAAATACAAAACAGTCAGACGTCGGTCTTTTTAATAACGAACTCTGGCTTTATTAACGTTACTCACCGCCTCCCTTTTTACCATCTCCAACACTGCTTCTCCCACTACAACTTTGTTTTCATACCCACAATGCATCCTGCCCCACTACGTCACACACTACATCACTCATCCGGATTTGTCTCCCAACAGGCCGCCGAAGGGGGTCAGAGATTGCAACACTATCTAAGGCGGCTGTACTCGCGGATGAGTTTGTGCTGACTCACCGTGTTGTTTTTCCTCCCGTGCGCCATGAGTATATCCCAGGGGTGGGAGGAAAAAATCCAAAAATGACACCCAGGAGTCCACTGCGCCCCAACAGTGCCTCCTTAGACAGCCGTGAGTTAGATTCTAACTGATTCTAGTGCCATGAGTCCGGACACCGGTCACAAGAGTGTGGGTTTCATTCAGCCCACTCCTGCGCCCTCTCCAGTTGGTCATGATGAGGGTTACAAACTGTTCCTCCTCAAAGGTTCAGTTTCCTTAATGGGAAATGATAATTATTATTGTTCCGTCGCTGGCTGTCGAGGTGGTGTGCAGCAAACGATGTGGGCTTCGTAGATAATTGGCGGACTTTCTGGGGAAGACCTGGTCTGATTAGGAGAGACGGCATTTATCCAACTTTGGATGGTGCAGCTCTCATATCTAGAAATCTGGCCGAGTTTATTAATGGACCTAAACCATGACAACCCAGAGTTGAGACCAGGAGGCAGAGTTGCAGTCCTACACGCTTCTCTGCGCTTCCAGAGCAGTTACCCACCCATAATCCCATAATGACTGTGTCTGCCCCCCGGCCACTGAAATTTATAAAATCAAAAGCTAACAGAAGAGGAGTTATACATAATAATTAAAAAAAAATTATCACAACAGAAATAGCACCTCAAAATAAGAGAATTAAATGTGGACTCCTAAACATCAGATCTCTGTCATCTAAAGCTGTACTAGTAAATGATCTGATATCAGATTATCACATTGATTTATTTTGTCTCACTGAAACCTGGCTGGGTCATGAAGAATATGTTAGCCTAAATGAATCCACTCCGCCCAGTCATATTAATACTCACATTCCTCGAGGGCACCGGCCGAGGAGGTTGAGTTGCAGCCATCTTCGACTCAAGCCTATTAATTAACCCTAAACCTAAACTAGATTATAACTCATTCGAAAGCCTTGTTCAAAGTCTTTCACACCCAACCTGGAAAACACAACAGCCAATCCTATTTGTTATAGTGTACCGCGCTCCTGGTCCTTATTCAGAGTTTTTATCTGAATTCTCAGAATTTCTATCAGGTTTAGTCCTTAAAATAGATACAGCAATTATTGTAGGTGATTTTAATATTCATGTGGGCGTTGAAAATGATAGCCTTAGTACTGCGTTTAACTCATTATTAGACTAAATTGGCTTCTTTCAGTGTGTACATAAACCCACTCACTGTTTTGGCCACACCCTCGACCTTGTTCTGGTATACGGCATTGAAATTGAACATCTAACAGTCTTTCCACAGAATCCTTCACTATCAGACCATTATTTAATAACTTTTGAACTCCTATTACTGGAGTACACACCAGTAGTCAAATACTACTACAGTAGATGTCTATCTGATAGCGCTGTAGCTAAATTTAAGGAAGAAATTCCATCTGAATTTAACTCAATGCTATGTCTTAACATAACAGAGGACTCTTGTGCAAATTTCAGTTCGTCCCAAATTGATTATCTTGTTGATAGTGCCGCAGGTTCACTGCGAACGACACTTGATTCTGTTGCTCCTCTTAAAAAGAAGATAATAAAACAAAAAAGGGTAGCTCCATGGTATAACGCTGAAACCCGCAAATTAAAGCAAACATCACAAAAACTTGAAAGAAAATGGCGTTCCAACTATCTAGGAGAATCTTGTTTAGCCTGGCAAGATAGTCTTAAAATATATAAGAAGGCCCTCCGTAATGCCAGAGCAGCCTACTACTCATCACTAATAGAGGAAAGTAAGAACAACCCCAGGTTTCTTTTCAGCACTGTAGCCAGGCTGACAGAGAGCCACAGCTCCATTGAGCCATGTATTCCTGTAGCCTGTAGATTCCTGTAGATAGTCAGGATGAGGATGTAGGATAACTTTCACCCAACCTGGGGCAAAGTCTAAGCAGGGTGATGACAACCGACAGAGCCTGCATGTCCCCGATTCCCCTCAGAGAAGTATTGCCATCAGGATAACCATCTTCAGAGTCAGAAGCTTGTCCGACGCTGACTCTAGAGGTTCAAATGGGGTCTCAACCAGACCCTCCAGCACTAAGGCTAAGTCCCATGAAGAAGTCTTGGTTCTGACGGGAGGCCTCAACCGCCTGGGCGCTGCAAACAAAGCGGGCCAGCAAAGGATGCCTCCCCCGTGGCGCCCCATCCACTGGGGCGTGGCAAGCCGAGAGAGCGGCCACATAAACCCTGAGAGTGGAGGGGCAAGCGCCCATGAGCAACTCCTTCTGCAGAATATCCAGAACTGACATAATCTGCCAGTCGACTGGATCCACCTGACGTGTCTTGAACCATCTGACAAGGACACTCCACTTACTGCATACAGCTTCCTGGTAGAGGAAACCCTAGCACTTAAAATGGTTTCGATAACTGCAGGCGACAGCCCAGTGCTTCTCAGCTAGTGCCCATAGGGGCCAACATGAAAGTTCCACAGGTGAGGCTCAGGATGGAACATCGTGACCTCCGCCTGAGACAGAAGGTCCCTCCTCACTGGAATCGCTCACAGCGAGCCTTTGAGGAGACACACTAACGCCGAAAACCATATTCCGTTCGGCCAACAAGGCGCCATTAAAGGTGTCAGACCCTTGTTGGCGAACCCTGGCTAGAACTTCCAGGAGCAGAGCGACTGGAGGGAGGCATACAGGCGCATTATGGGCCATGTATGAGGCCATTGCATCCAGACCCAGCAGAGCTGGGGAGCTGAGGGAGAAGTAGAGGAGACATTGCGCTATCTGACAAGAGGCGAAGAGGTCCACTTCCGTTCAATGAAAACTGATCCATATTGACTGACAATCCCTGGGTGGAGTTCCACTCGCCCACCTTGAAAGTCTGTCTGGATAGCAAGCCTGCTCGCACATGCAGTTGCCCCGGAATGTACGCTGGCCCGAGTGACCAGAGTTTGTCCTGGGCCAAGAGAAAATCTGTCTCACTATCCAGGAGATTGCGCGAGCACAGACCTCCCTGGTGCAAGCCTTTGAGGAGATGCGCTCTCTCTGAAAACCATAGTCTGTTCAGCCAACGAGTCGCTATCAATAAGAGGCCGGCTCCGTGTTGGCGAACCTAGGCTAGAACCTCTGGGGAGCAGAGCGACTGGAGGGAAGGCATACAGGTGCATCTCGGGCCATGTATGAGCCATCGCATCCAGACCCAGCGGAGCTGGAAAACTGAGGGAGAAGTAGAGGAGACATTGCGCTATCTGATAAGAGGCGAAGAGGTCCACTTCCGCTCTGTACAATCTGGTCCATATTTGACTGAATCTCTGGGTGGAGTTCCACTCCCCCATCTATAAAGTCTTTCTGATCAACAAGTCTGCTCCCAAGCGATTATATAGGAGACCGTCGCTGTACTGGCCCCCTCAGACTTTGTACAGGACAACCTCTCAACTGGGGGAGAAAGTATTTCAGGGCCAGAATACAGTCATCAACTCCAGGCAATTGATGTGCCACTTGAGCTGATGACCCTCCCATTCCCCTTGGGCTGGACGACCACTTAAGACTGCACCCCAGCCCGTCAGGGAAGCGTCCGTCGTTAGCAGGTTGCGACGACATGGTACGCCGAGAGTGGGACCCAAGGTAAAGAACCGGGTCTGAACCACATAGTTAGTGTACGAAGCCTGCGGCGCGTCACTTTTATTAGCCTCCGAGGATTGGCCCTTGGATGAAATCCCCCGGCTCTGAGCCACAACTGAAACGGTCTCATGTGTAACAGCCCCCATAGGAATCACTGTGGCGGCTGACGCCAGAAGACCCAACATGACCATCTTTACTGTAATAGCTTGACTCTCTGTCTGGAAGGGGAACACTGTCTATGGCCCCTTTCTCAGAAGAGTGTGCAGCTCTTGGGACCGTACGTGCGCTACCTCCGGTCTCACGGAAGTGGAGACCACGCCGCTGAAACTCGGAGGACAACGAGTAGCTGGATCCCGTATACTAACGTACTGTGCTTAACACCCATGAAGAAACGCCTGGCAGAAGTGTCCACGCTGCCAGGCCCACTGATCTCGGTGCTAGCCGTAACGCTTCCTGTTGGGGGAATGTTAAATACCTCGTGTCCTGAAAAATGGCAGGATTTACACACAGGGCATTCAATATGTGAACCACTGCCCCCCCGAAACACCAAAGGTGGCGGAGGTGGAGAGGTTTATGAGGGTCACGGGACGGAGTAAGCAGATATACGTGCCCTGCCCCGCGGGGGATACCCACCATGGCATCCCTACAGACTGCTACATTAGCCAGTCGTGTATGCAACTCAAAATGCGGAGGCCCTGGAGTCGCGATGGAGCCAGCGCTGCATCCATGCATTTTGTACACGTGAGGGGTGATGTGATGAAAAATATGCGTCCTTCAGATCAAACGTGACGAACCAATCACAATGGTGGTTTGCGACACGACCATCTGGCAGTAAACATCTTTGAGCTTGAGTGCTGTGCCGAAAGGTTCAAGCCCCAAATATCTAAAACTGGACGTAGGCCCTCGTCCTTCCGGGGAACCAGGAAGCATCTCCTGTGAAAACCCAGTTCTCCTTCTGAAAGGGGAAATCTATGGCCCCTTTACTCAGAATAGTTTGTAGGTCTAGTGACAGAACATGTGCCAACTTCACAAGGTGGCGGAGGTGGAGAGGTAACGTGCGGGAAGGAAGGCGGAGCAAGCAGGTGTGTGACGAGCCATATCGTATTTATTATCAGAAGTCCGCAGACCAAGAGATCATAATCCACACATCCCACGCGCGAACCGAAGAGGCAAAAGCGCTTCGGGATCACACAGGGGAAACACTACTGGCACTCACCAAATGCAGCGAACGCGTGCTCTTCCACACACACAAAGCAGCAAACGTGTGTATGTCCGTGTCTGCCATCGGGCACGGAGACATACACAACGCTCCGACTGCTGGCCCATTTTCAACTGCTAGAGTTCACTTACCTGCTGCCAGTTGAAAAACTAAGCCACCTTACTTGACTTCCAGCTCCTGTTCACACACCACACAGAATCGGTCTGAAAACAAAAAGACCTGAAGGCTGGCAGCTGGAGCTCATCTACTTATAGCCCCGGGCTTCAGGTGCGCCGGTGACGTCACCTGCCGAGGCTATAGTTTCGCTTGAGTCAATTTCATTGACGTTTTTAAACACACTTTTCACAGCCGGTCACGCAAAGACGTTCCCATATGCATACTGCATGCAGCATCGAGTGAAGCTTTTGAAAGGGTACTGCTTTTTAGATGTGCACAACTGACACAATGATGTGAAGATGAACAGGTGATCTGAGAAATGTACCAATGCGACTGAGAAAAACTGTAATGAGAGAGATTGCACTTCTTGACTGAGTAATGGCAGAGAAAGACAGTTTATATGGAGTGAAGGCAATCCGCAAATAGTGAAGCAAACATTCATTAGTCAAGGAGGCACAATTCAATTCAATTCAAATGTATTTATATAACCCAATATCACAAAACACAATTTTGCCTCAAGGGGCTTTACAATCTGTAACATTCGATTGTACAGCCCTTTGAGGCAAAATTGTGATTGGTTTGCAAGCATTCTTTTTAATGGCGTTCATGTGAGACAAGCTGGATTCATAGCTATATGGTAATCTGAACATTGCTAACACACAAATGTTCAGTCTTTTCATGTTTGGGAACTTATCCACATCAGTTCACTTAGTCCAGAACTTTGGAAGCCCTCTTTCTCAAGTGCATGCTTCAGATCAGATGATGCTTGCATGTTAATCATCTCCAGTTGCACAGAACCTTCGTCAACGTCAAGTGACGTGAGGAACTCTTCCACTTTTGGGGAAATATTGGATGCGTTGGCGAAGAGGTCCCTCATGAAAAGCAGAAACTCTTTTGGTATGTAAAAGCCATCGAATCTTGCAAAATTATCCCTCAATTTATTTTAAAAAATTGGACATGACTTGAGTGACTGTGGGACTTGCTGACGACTTGATAAAGTCACAGAGTTTGGGAAAGTGGAGCATTCTGTTAGTGAAATTGGTCAAGAAAAGAGTTTTAGTTTCTCGACAAGATCAACCACTGTTTTATCCCTCACGTCAATCCATCATCCAGCATTTGCGACAGAAACGAGTCGGCTTTCTTGCACTTGCAATCACAGAGAAAAAGAACAATTTTCTCCCTGAACTCACAGACTCTCTTGAGGGCATTTCCCTTGCTTAGCCACCAAACATCATCTAAACATAAGTTAGAATGCTCAGCTGAGATATCTGCAACTAGTTTAATAAACAGTCTGTGTTAAAGACTGGATGGTGAAGTTACTAATAGACATAACTGAGTCCATAGTATTTTTCAACTCACCACTAAATTGAGTGCACAGCACGCTCTGGTGGATGATGCAGGGGAGCGATTTCATCTTCGGTGTGTAAGTAGCCTTTCATTCTCCAAGCCATAGACAGAGCACTGTCTGCAACTAGCATGTTAACACGCCCAAAATGAAATTAAATTCAACTCAATTTCAATTCAATTAATTTAAATTTTATTTATGTAGCCCAATATCACAAATTACAATTTTGCCTCAAAGGGCTTTCAAATCTGTATAACATACGACACCCTCTTTACTTAGACCCTCGATTCGACTAAGGAAAAACTACCCAAAAAAACCTTTTAACAGGGAAAAAAATGATAGAAACCTCAGGAAGAGCAACAGAGGAGGGATCCCTCTACCAGGATGGGCAAACATGCAATAGATGTCATATGTACAAAATAAATTGACAACAGAAAATCATAGTATATACAATTATAATAACAAAATGTAGGTTGCAAAACATAAGTTTAGAGGATGTATGCAGAACTGATAGTACATACAATTATGATGAAAATGATGAAATTATAGTATATATAATTATGATGAAAAGTGTAGAATGTACAACATAAGGGAAGAGGATTGATTCAGAGGGACAACTGAGCAGCTCCAGGTGGAGCCCAACGAGTAGGACCGGAGCCACCCAGCCCCTCCACCATAGACACGGCAGCACTGCTCGAGATGGTGGGTGCAATCACAGATCCAGATTCCGCATCTCCACAGGCAGAAATACCTGCTGAAGGTGACAGTAAGAGAGCGACGAGAAAGTACAAAACTACTGGAGAGAGAAGATGTCAAGTTAGTAATATGCAATTATGAGATTAGCATGCATACAGATGGAGAGGAGAGGAGGAAAGAGGTGAGGAGAGAGGTGCATCCTGGGAAGACCCCTAGCAGTCTAAGCCTATAGCAGCATAACTAAGGGATGGTTCATGACTCACCTGAGCCAGCCCTAACTATAAGCTTTATCAAAGAGGAAAGTCTTATGCGTATTCTTAAATGTGGAGATGGTGTCTGCCTCCCGAACCCAAACTGGGATCTGATTCCACAGGAGAGGAGCTTGATAGCTGAATGTTCTGCCTCCCGTTCTATTTTTGGAGACTCTAGGAACCACAATAACCCTACATTCTGAGAGCAGGGTGTTTTAGTGGGGTAATAAGGAACTATGAGCTCTTTAAGATATGATGGAGCCTGACATTAACAGCTTTGTAGGTGAGGAGGATGATTTTAAATTTCATTCTGGATTTAACAGAGAACCAATGCAGAGAAGCTAATATTAGAGAAATATGATCTATTTTCCTAGATCTACTGCAGCGTTCTGGATCAACTGGGGAATCTTTAGGGACTCTTTTGGGCAGCCTGATTATAAGGAATTGCAGTAATACAACCTCGAAGTAACAAATGCATGGACTAACCTTTCTGCATCATTTTGAGAAAGGAAGTGCCTGATTTTTGCAGTGTTACATAGGTGAAAAAAAGGCAGTCCTTGAAGTTTGTTTCATGTTGGAGTTGAAGGATAAATCCTTATCAAAGATATCTCCGAGGTTCCTCACAAAGGTGCTGGACCAGGCCAGGGCAATTCCATCTAGAGTAACTATATTGGCTGATAGTGTGTCTCGGAGGTGTTTGGGGCCAAGTACAATAACTTTAGTTTTATCTGAGTTTAACATTGCAGGTCATCCAGCTTTTTATGCCCTTAAGGAATGCTTGAAGTTTAGCTAACTGATTAGTTTCATCTGGCTTAATTGATAAATATCATTGGGTATCATCCGCATAACAATTAAACTTTATGGAGTGTTTCCTAATAATATTGCCCAAGGAAGCATATATAATGTAAATAGAATTGGTCCAATCACAGAACCTTGCGGAACTCCGTGACTAAATTTCGTGTGCTCAGACAATTCATTAACACGTACAAACTGAGATCAGTCTGAAAGATAGGATTTAAACCAGTCTAGTGCGGTTCCTTAAATTGTTCCAGACTCTTTAATAGGATGTGATGGTCAATGGCGAATGCATCACTAAGATCTAACAAGACAAGTACAGAGACAAGTCCATTGTCTGGTGCAATTACGTGGTCATTTGTAATCTTCACCTAGTGCTAGGGAAGGTTAGATATAGGTCTATAGTTGGCTAAAACCCCTGGATCAAGAGTGGGCTTTTTAAGAAGAGGTTTAATTACAGCTACTTTAAAAGACTGTGGTACATAGCCTGTTTAATAAAGACAGATTGGTCATATCTAGTAAAAAAGTGGTACTAGGGGTAAAACATCTTTAAGCAGCCTAGATGGAATGGGGTTGGTCAAATGTGCTAAGATCATTATTCCCCCGCTTTGCTTAAACTAGCAGTAATCAAGAACAAAATAGGGAAGAGAAAGTTGAAATCATGAGTTATGATCAAAATAATAATATTAAGAGTGTGGTCTAGCCCTGCTGTGTAGGAGAAGTTCAATTAGACAACTGGTGAAATTAATTGAATAGCATTCTACCCCAGCTTTGCATGTTACTTCTGAAATCCTGATGTTAATTGTGTAACACATGTGAGTGTGCTGAATTGTGTGCTGTGCTATTACCTAAAGTGAATATAATTAACTTGAATTGTATGACAAATAATTATCATAAGGAAATGTAAGTGAGAATGTTTTGATCACAAAATTAATGAAGTTATTAGGAGTTAATATATGTGTGAAGATTGCGATGGTGTTTGTGTCTAGAGAGCTGTCTGTGAAGTCACGAGGAAAGAAGGGATAGCAACATGGCAGGTGATGTGTGATGTGAGAGGGGTGAGAGGTGAAAGAGAGTTTTTGACTGTGTCATGCACCAAGTGGCATAAAAGAGAGTGACAGAGAGAAATTCAGGGTTACATCCTTGTACCTCATCTTCAGAACACATAATATGAAGGAGAAACATGAGCTGTTACATCTACGAAAAAGAACTTTGAGAACTTTGTCACCATTAGAGGATTTGAGCACGAAAAGTATTAACCATTACCTGGTGACAGATAATCAAATATTTGGACTGAAGTTCCTTTTTGCTCACTCTGTGGACATCGACGTGAGATACTGAGAACATTTTTGTGAGCTTTGGATGGAGCTGTGACTTGTTCTTCAGAGACTTGGTCCTCTACAGGAAGAGTGGGATCACTCTGGCCAGAGAAACTACTCACTCCCTCACCCAAAAGCAGATAACTATTGAATTTAAACTCAGCTGATTAATTGTTTTTATGATTTATTTTATGATTCATTCGAATGATTTAATTGAAGTCTGAAATATGAATTGAGTTGTTTACCACTGCCCTTGCTAAAGCTTATTGCAATAAATAACCAAATTATAGTTAATGTATTTGTGTGACATTGATTATGAGTTCATCGATGGTAATAAAAAGTTAGGTTGTTGTGTGTGTGTGTAACATCGTAACAGGTTCTTACAGGTTACTCTAGCCAATCAAATTAACAGTCCCTTGGGTTCGCCCGAACCGCTAAAACCCATCCTAGCACCATAAGACGAGCCCTAATTATTTAGAGGAGAGCTGCTGTTAACGAGTGTGACTGATAGTGGTAACTGACGCACAAGCGCTATTTGGTTGGTTGCTGCATCAGAGGAAGCAGGGTAGATGCTTGGACATCCATGCTGCCGAACATCCAAACCTGACAAACCTGATAAATTACATCAAAGCGTGGTTTTGAAGTGCCTCTGCAGGTTATATTACTTTGCAGCAGAGGTGCACTCAATATGTGTAACATATTTCTCAGTCTAGTCGCTGCTGAATTGACGAATTTCTGTATAAACTTTTCTTTTTTTCAGGGTCGATAGTAACTTTGTTCAATCTGTTATCCAAATTAAATATTATAAAACAAATTACTGGTGGGTTACTGTTTAAGTGAGGTTGTTTCAGTTGTCTGGATACTCATGCTAGCTAGCGCTAGGTGGACAGGTAGCATAAACAAACCGGACTGTCACCCAGGAGACTGGGGTTCGTGTCCTGTGTGAGACCAAAAGTGAACGCTGAGTTGTTTAAAGTTTTAAGTTACAGGTCACTGTTGGGGTTTACCATGATTGAAGGGGCACCAAGTTGATGTTGGTGCAATCGATTAGATTTGTCAATCAAGATTAACAAATATAATCATAAATATTGACTGTTTGTTCCTGATAAATAAATTAATAAAGAAAAGAAAAGAAAAGGTATATTCTGGTGTACAACTAAATTATTATCAAGCAGTTCACAAGGTGCAAAGAGAAGAGATGTATCTTCTTCCTAGTCTAATATGATGCATTAGCACATTTTTTTTAGTTTTTTTTACTAACTTTTCTCATCACATAAATTTATTTTATGATGTATTCTTGTTATTTGTTCTATATTTCCCTATATAATGACAAATTCATATTTTAATTGTGATGTATGAGAAGAGCAAGTAGATATGTTACTTGCAGCTGGTATGTACATTTGCTTGAAGAAATAGAGTTACCTCAAGTGAAATCAGTTAATCTACTTTATGGTGAATTGAATGGAATATTTTTCTTACCAGCAAAGATAGTGGAGTTGTTGAATATTCTGTAATTATTTTCAAAACAGCAATAAGTGTTGTAAAACTACCTGCCACATTTTTCAAAGTTTGCCATGCATTTATCTTTGATGAAAGTAGAAACGTACCTCTGTTACCCAAATGTAAAATACTTTTCAATGCAAAAGTCTCAAATGTATAAACAGTGATTATATAAGAGACACTGGGGAATGCAACCGCAGGGGGGCACAAGCCAGTGTCTTCATGTGCCAGTCCCAAGTCTGGATAAATGCAGAGGGTTGTGTCAGGAAGGGCATCCGACGTAAAACACATGCCAAACTAAAAATGCGAATCATGACAATGACTTCCATACCGGATCGGTCGGGGCCGGGTTAACAACGACCGCCACCGGTGCTGTTGACCTACAGGGTACCGGTGGAAATTGGATTACTGTTGGTCGAAGACAAAGAAGGAGAGGAGGAAGGTGTGTTCGTAGGCAGAGAGAGAAGAGGAAAGCTAAGAATGTAGGACTGACAGTAGGGACTTTGAATGTTGGAACTATGACAGGGAAGGCTAGAGAGTTGATTGACATGATGCAGAGAAGGAAGGTGGACATACTGTGTGTCCAGGAGACCAGGTGGAAAGGTAGCAAGGCTAGAAGCTTAAGAGGAGGGTTCATGTTGTTCTACCATGGGTCGGATAGGAAGAGAAACGGAGTAGGAGTTATCCTGAAAGAGGAGTTTGTGAGGAATGTTCTTGAGGTGAAAAGAGTGTCAGACAGGTTGATGAACCTGAAGCTGGAAATTGAAGGGGTGATGTTCAATGTTGTGAGTGGTTATGCACCACAGGTAGGATGTGAGTTAGAAGAGAAGGAGAAATTCTGGAGTGAGTTAGATGAAGTGATGCAGAGCATCCCCAGAGGTGAGAGAGTGGTGATTGGTGCAGATTTCAACGGGCATGTAGGTGAAGGGAACAGAGGTGATGAGAATGTGATGGGCAGGTTTGGTCTTCAGGACAGGAACGCAGAAGGACAGATGGTGGTAGACTTTGCAAAGTGGATGGAAATGGCTGTAGTGAACACTTTCTTCCAGAAGAGGCAGGAACATAGGGTGACCTATAAGAGCGGAGGGAGAAGCACTCAGGTGGACTACATCTTGTGTAGACGTTGTAATCTGAAAGAGACCAGTGACTGTAAAGTAGTGGTAGGGGAGAGTGTAGCCAGACAACACAGGATGCTAGTGTGTAAAATGACTCTGGGGGTGAGGAAGATGAAGAGGAAAAAGGCAGAGCAGAGGACGAAGTGGTGGAAGTTGAAAAAGGAAGAATGTTGTTTAGTTTTCAGGGAGGAGCTGAGACAGACTCTGGGTGGTCAGGAAGTGCTCCCAGATGACTGGACCACTACAGCTAATGTGATCAGGGAGACAGGTAGGAGGGTACTCGGTGTGTCATCTGGAAAGAAGAAAGTGGACAAGGAGACTTGGTGGTGGAACCAGGAAGTTCAGGAGTGTATAAAGAGAAAGAGAGTAGCAAAGAAGAAGTGGGACACTGAGAGGACTGAAGACAGTAGACAGGGAGATGCAGCGTAAGGTGAAGGTAGAGGTGGCAAAGGCCAAAAAAAGAGCATATGAGGACTTGTATGCTAGGTTGGACACTAAAGAGGGAGAGGTGGATTTGTACAGGTTGGCCAGGCAAAGAGATAGAGATGGGAAGGATGTGCAGCAGGTTAGGGTGATTAAAGATAAGGATGGAAATGTATTGACAGGTGCCAGGAGTGTGATGGGAAGATGGAAGGAGTACTTTGAAGAGTTGATGAATGAGGAAAATGAAAGGGAACGAAGAGTAGAAGAGGTGACTGTTGTGGAGCAGGAAGTAGCAAAGATTAGCAAGAGTGAAGTGAGGAGGATGTTGAAGAGGATGAAGAGTGGAAAGGCAGTTGGTCCTGATGACATACCTGTGGAGGTATGGAAGTGTCTAGGAGAGGTGGCAGTAGAGTTTCTGACTAGTTTGTTTAACCAGATCTTGGAGAGTGAGAGGATGCCCGAGGAATGGAGGAGAAGTGTACTGGTGCCAATTTTTAAGAACAAGGGAGATGTGCAGAGCTGTGGCAACTACAGAGGAATAAAGCTGATGAGCCATACAATGAAGTTGTGGGAAAGAGTAGTGGAAGCTAGGCTAAGGGCAGAGGTGAGCATTTGTGAGCAGCAATATGGTTTCATGCCTAGAAAGAGCACAACAGATGCAGTGTTTGCTTTGAGGATGCTGATGGAGAAGTACAGAGAAGGTCATAAGGAGTTGCATTGTGTCTTTGTAGATTTAGAGAAAGCGTATGACAGGGTGCCGAGAAAGGAGCTGTGGTATTGCATGAGGAAGTCTGGAGTGGCAGAGAAGTATGTTAGAATGGTGCAGGACATGTATGAGAGCTGTAAGACCGTGGTGAGGTGTGCTGTAGGTGTGACAGAGGAGTTCAAGGTGGAGGTGGGTCTGCATCAAGGATCGGCTCTGAGCCCCTTCTTGTTTGCTCTGGTGATGGACAGGCTGACGGATGAGGTTAGACAGGAATCTCCATGGACTATGATGTTTGCGGATGACATTGTGATTTGTAGTGAGAGCAGGGAGCAGGTGGAGGAGAATCTAGAGAGATGGAGGTCTGCTCTGGAAAACAGAGGAATGAAGCTTAGCCGCAGTAAGACAGAATACATGTGTGTCAATGAGAGGGACCCAGGTGGAACGGTGAGGTTACAGGGAGCAGAGGTGAAGAAGGTGCAGGACTTTAAGTACTTAGGGTCAACGGTTCAGAGCAATGGAGACTGTGGAAAAGAGGTGAAGAGGCGAGTGCAAGCAGGTTGGAACGGGTGGAGAAAAGTGTCAGGTGTGTTGTGTGATAAAAGAGTATCAGCAAGAATGAAAGGAAAGGTGTTCAAGACGGTGGTGAGACCAGCGATGTTGTACAGCTTAGAGACAGTGGCACTGAAGAAAGGACAAGAGGCAGAGCTGGAGGTGGCAGATCTTAAGATGTTGAGGTTCTCTTTGGGAGTGACGAGGATGGAC
Source organism: Coreoperca whiteheadi (assembly GCA_011952105.1). Lineage (NCBI taxonomy): Eukaryota > Metazoa > Chordata > Actinopteri > Centrarchiformes > Sinipercidae > Coreoperca > Coreoperca whiteheadi. Next base: position 16,013 of record WNGW01000268.1, read on the forward strand.
AGGATCAGGAACGAGTACATCAGAGGGACAGCTCATGTTAGATGTTTCGGAGATAAAGCCAGAGAGGCCAGATTGAGGTGGTTTGGACACGTTCAGAGGAGAGACTGTGAATATATTGGTAGAAGGATGCTGAGGTTGGAGCTGCCAGGCAGGAGGTCTAGAGGAAGACCAAAGAGGAGATTTATGGATGTAGTGAGAGAGGACATGAAGTTAATTGGTGTGAGTGAAGAGGATGCAGAGGACAGGGTTAGATGGAGGCGCATGATTCGCTGTGGCGACCCCTGAAAGGGAGCAGCCGAAAGGAAAAGAAGAAGATATAAGAGACACTCGGGCTATAGTTATTTGAAATATATGAACGTTGTATAAGAAAACACTGACCACATGTTAGTTACACAGATCAAAATCAATGTTTTACTGTACGTAATGCTACAGTATGTGTCTGTGCTTGTGCACATGGCAAAAGCCAAAAATGAAAGTATTTTTCTCACAGTAACCCATGAAAATGGGAGAAAGTCACATATCAAAATTGGGTTTCTCAAACTGTAATGGTGTGTAACCATGTATGTAAATAAAGCCAATGAAAAAGAAATATACCTATGCATTTTTATGGCCTTTGATTCAATGGCAGGAGAGACTTTTATTTTGAAATTTGCAGTTGACGACTTGAAATAGTGTTCCAGTAATAATGAGAATTGTAGCTTTGCAAGAACATTTTAAACATCCTGCCATCGTAATGAAAAAAGTGACTGAATACAGTATATATAGTAATATATTGTAGAGACATAATGTACTGCATGTATAATCTAGTCTTTTAGTTCCTTTTTCCCCTCAATCATGAAGGTCAGTATCTACAACTACCGTGCCATGCAATATGCTTCAGTGCTGGAGAATAATTTACACTTATATTTGTCAAGAAAAAAAAATGTTAATGGGAATTTTATAAACATTGTCACCTGGTAACACAACATGCTGAAACATATGCACACACACACACACACACACACACACACACACAGAGCTCCCTAATTCTAACCTTCTGTATAGTTTCCATAGAACTGAGTGAAAGGACCACCATCTTCCAGTCATGTCCTTCCATCCATACCTGTCACAACTAAACACTTCCTATCAGGGTCAAGTAACCAATGGAAACATGGCGGTTGGCAAGAAAAGTGGTATCTCCTTCTCTCTGCTTCTCTCTCTTTCTCAAACACACACATACATCCTGCACAGACTCTGCACACACAGTCACATCCAATCTTTCACCAGTGACTCTCCCTGACAAGCTATGTGATCTCAGATGCATTTGCACACACACACACACACACACACACACACACAGATTCATGTACGGTGACACACCCGTACATTGACACAGCAAGATAAGCACTGCATGTCATGCTTTAAACCAAAAACAACTGTGTGTTTGTTGGATGCTGGGATGTTTTTGGTTGAGGAGGGAAACCAAGCCCACTGACAAACACTGCCATCGCTCACGAACCCTGACGTCATGATGATAAACCTGCCACTGTGCAGTCCAGAAGGTAGAAAAGGGCACTGATATTTTTTTATTATATATTGATAATCAAACTAACTAAACACGTGATTAACTTAAATATTTTAGATTCATAAAGATAATTCTTTGATTTCATCAAACCTAACATTTTCCATAAATCCATGCTAACCTCATTTGTTTCTGTTGTACACTTTTAAGCAGGTTGAAGAAAGAATTAATCCTCTTTGTCACTGACTGCTTGACTAGTACTTATACCAACAGGTTTACAAGCTGAATTATCCAACCACTTTAAAAAATGAGCAGGTGCCTGCAATGTGTGTGTAGTCCAGAGCTCTCAGACCTTCTTAAGTCATGGACATATATTGGACAAATGGATATTAATTCAATTCAATATAGCCCACTATCACAAATCACATTTGCCTCAAAGGGCTTCACAATCTGTAACATACGACACCCTCTGTCCTTAGACCCTCGATTCGATTAAGGAAAAACTACCCAAAAAAACAGGGGAAAAAATGATAGAAACCTCA
>WNGW01000269.1:8357-19042 GCA_011952105.1 Coreoperca whiteheadi
TTGAAACGACAAGTGGAGCTGCGTGTCATCTGCATAGCAGTGATAGGAAAAGCAATGCTTCTGAATGACCGAGCCGAGGGATGTCATGTAGATGGAGAAGAGTAGGGGACCAAGCCCCGAGCCCTGCGGCACCCCTGTATTGAGATGTTGGGACTCCGAGACCTCGTCTCTCCAGGATACTCTGAATGACCGACCCGAGAGGTACGATTAGAACCATCGCAATGCGATTCCAGACACACCGATAGCACTGAGAGTGGATAGGAGGACGTGGTGATTAACTGTGTCAAAGGCAACAGACAGGTCCAGTAAGATAATTACGGATGACTTGGATGTCGCCTTTGCCATTCTCAGGGCTTCGACAACTGAGAGCAGCGCGGTCTCCGTGGAATGGCCGCTCTTGAAACCAGACTGGTTGCGGTCCAGGAGATTGTTCTGTGTGAGAAAAGAGGAGAGCTGGTTAAAAAAAGCTCGTTCCAGAGCTTTGGCAATGAAGGGAAGGAGGGAAACCAGTCTGTAGCTTTCTAATAGTGTCGGATTGAGAGTGGCTTTCTTCAGTAACGGTCTCATGCGGGCTTCTTTGAAAGCTGTGGGGAACGACCCAGTGGTGAGGGAGGAGTTGATGATGTGGATCAGAGCAGAGACAACAGACGGAGAGATGGCCTGAAGGAGATGGGTGGGGATGGAATCCAGCGGGCAGGTGGTAGGGTGGTTAGAATAAATGATCTTGGAAACGTCAGCTTCAGATAGACGAGAGAAAGAGGGGAGCAGACATGTATCTGGCATGCATGCAAGGTCGACAGGTGGCGCCGCAGAGAATTGCTTGCTAATGGCGGTTGTTTTCTTGACAAAGAAAGACGCAAAGTCGTCAGCTGTTAAATCTGATGAAGGTGGGGGAGCAGACGGAGAAAGGAGAGCAGCAAAGGTATTAAAGAGAGTGCGTGAGTCAGGTGAGTTGTTGATCTTAGAGTGGTAGTAGTCCGTTTTTGCAGAGGTGACATCAGCTGAGAAATTATAGAGGAGAGACTGGTAGAGACAGAGGTCAGCAGGATCTTTTGATTTATGCCATTGTCTCTCAGCTGACCGGAGGCTGGCGCGATGCTCACTTAGAACATCAGATAACCAGGGGGCTGACGAGGATGTGTGGGCTGGTCTAGATGTGAGAGGGCAGAAGTTCTCCAGGCAGGATTTAAGAGTTGAACACAGAGTGTCAGTGGCGCTGTCGGTGTTCAAGAGAGAGAGCTCCTCAGAGGGAGGGAGCGCCGACAAGACAGCAGAGGAAAAGCGCGAGGGAGCCAGCGTACGCAGGTTGCTTCGGAAGGTGACCAGCGGTAGAACATTTGCAGCGTCTGGAGGAGTTAGGTCGAGGTCGAGAGTGACAAAGAAATGATCTGACGCGTGCAGCTGCGTGACCTGAGCGTGATGAGTAAGGCAGTACCGTGTGTAGATAAGATCTAGTTGATTACCAGACTTGTGGGTTGCTGATGTGGAAACCCGCTCGAGGTCAAATGATGCAGCCAGGTTGTTGAAGTCTGCAGCCTGTGGCTTTCCAAGGTGGATGCTGAAGTCCCCAAGTACCACCAAAGGAGTGCCATCTTCAGGGAAGGATGAAAGAAGCACCACCTCTTCTTGCGATGCGAGGACTGTGGGAGAAAGTGTGATTATGGGAGAGGGCTGCAGGAGTGGCAGAATCCTCAGGTTTGATCCACGTTTCAGTAAGTGCTACAATTGAAAGACCAGAATGATTAACAAAAGCCGTGATGAAATCAGCTTTGTTCACTGCAGACTGGCAGTTCCACAAGCCTATTGGGAAAGTAAAAGGGGCAGTTTTGGACAGTGGTACAACATGCAGATTATGAACATTGAGTTGCCTTTGGCATGAAACAGAAGTTTGTCGTGTTGAAATGACAGTTGGGATTAGAAAACACAAGAGCAGAAGGAAAATGCAAGACAAATATAATAGCAATAAGGGATCAAAAAGAAGTGCAAACAATTAGTCCAAGAAAGTGCAAAGGTCAAGTGCCCTGTGGTTGAGTCCCTGCTGGGTGGAGTCACATGCAGGTAGTGTCGATTGTCTTTACTCTCTTCGGTCTTCACTCGATGAGGGCTGCTGCGACCGCGCAAAATGTTGAACTATTCCTTTAAAAGTGTATCTAGGAATAATACAATTAAATGCTTTAAGTTATTCAAAGTTTGAACTAGGTGAACAGTGATTATGACGGGCTGAGTTGGATAGATAGAAAATCCTGCTTTTGTTTTACTAAAGTTGAGTTCCAGTGGGTTTTTTTGACACCAAGAGTGGAGAGCAGCCGCATGATTTAGGTTTGTCAACTCTCCGTTCAAATCACTTTGTTATGAAGTTTTGAAAAGCTGGACTCAGAAACTCATGAGGCAGATTGGCGCAGAATATTTTTGTGAGTTAATCATTACTTGGGGAAGTGGGGGAAGAGGGTCAGAGAGATAGTTTGGGTTGGCAGGGGAACGTGGCGAGGCTGACGGCGTACACTGGCAGAAGACTGATGGCTATGGCGGGTGACAAGCATTGGTGAGCACGGAGAAAGCTGGCGGCAGGTACAGGTGGAGTTCCGTTGTAGTGGAACGGAAGTGGCACTACTATTAGTGGCAGGTAAGCGCGGGAACGTGGGGAGGAATCCTGGACACCAGAGAAACACTAGTAAGTATAATGATGCACACAACTTGAAATTAACCTTGGCTTGGTTTGAGAATTTGGCCATATCATTACCACAGAGGTAAGCTGAAGATCTGGCGAGGACTTGCAGGAGAAGCCGGCTTAAATGTGCTGTCGGCCTGATGACGATCAGGCGTAGGTGTGCTAATCCAGGGATTATCTGAATGAGCAGCAGCCGTGTCGGAGCACCACACCCAGAGTGAGGACAAACAATCACAGACACACTTGAACAGGCAAACTCTACAGACACACCGAGGAGGGGGGGGAGACACACAAGGACAACAGGAAGGAATCATGACAGTACCCCCTCTTCAACAGGGGCATCCTGGTGACCCCGCATGCTTGTCAGGGTGGGCCCTGTGGGTGGGCTCACAATGAAGGATCAAGGAACACAAGACCGCTCCTCCAGCCCGTGGCCTTCCCAGTCCACAAGGTACTGCAAACCCCTCCCAGAACCAGTCAGGCAGGTGGAGGGGAGGGGTTTATATGGAACGTGGGGTGGACTCTAAGGGTAATCGGCATCTTGAGCCTGACCGATGTGGGATTAATGATGCGGTCAATCTCGAAAGGACCAATGTATCTGGGGGCCAGTTTATGGGACTTCACCTTGAGGGGAATGTCCTTAGTAGCAAACCACACTTTTTGTCCTGGGGTGTAGTCGAGTGCTGGTATTCGGTGGCGGTCCATGATGGGCTTGTTCCTGTCAGCTGACCGAACGAGGGCAGCGCAGGTCTCCCTTCAAATCTCGCGGCACCGCCGCAGGTGCAATTGGACTGAGGGTACCGCAATGTCTCTTTCTTGTCAAATGGTGACCTGCCTGTGGCCATGCTGGTTAGGGAGTTATGGGCGTACTCAGTCCACAGAAATGAGAACTCCAGGTTGCGGGGTTAGTGGCTGTGATGCAGTGCAGGGGGGCCTCTTAATCCCGGCCGTTCCATGGCTGCTTTGGTGAGCATGGAGAGGTATCTGTGGCTCAATCCATGTCCTTGAGTCGGCATCACAAGCTGCTGTCTGAGGCCTCCTGCGCTCTTCTGCACACCTACACAGTCGTAGGGGGTCCGGACACCATCAGCACGGGGGCATGGGTATGCTTGTTCCCATACGCATATTTCATGCAGCATCGAGTGAAGCTTTTGAAAGGGAACTATTGGGGTTACTAGATTGTAACCCTGTTCCCTGATAAAGCAGAACGAGATGCTGCATCGCAGTGCTGTGCTGATGTTGCCCCAGGACCTGATGGCTGGCAGCTGGGGCTCATCTACTTCGCTGAGTCAATTTCAATGACGTGTTTAAACACACTTTTCACAGCCGGTTCACGTAAAGACTTTACCATATGCATACTTCATGCAGTATCTCCTTCCGCTTTATCAGGGAAGAGGGTTACAATCAAGTAACCCCGAGAGTTTTGTATATAGCATGTTAATGTCAGAGTGACTTTATATTCTATTTTAAACTTCAGTTTTTTCTAGACTTTTGCTTTGTTTCAAGCAGTGTAATCAAATTTTATGCTACATAAAGCATTTTTGTATTGATGTTAATTAAGTTAAATGAAGAAAAAATATAAACATTATTTCAGGACCTGACAGTAATATGCAATTCAATTCAATTCACTTCAATTTTATTTATATAGCCCAGTATCACAAATCACATTTGCCTCAAAGGGCTTCACAATGGGGCGGCTGTGGCTCGGTGGCAGAGCGGTCGTCCACCAATCGGAAAGTTGGCAGTTCGATCCCGGCTTCCCCCGGCCATGTGTCGAAGTATCCTTGAGCAAGATACTGAACCCTGAACTGCTCCCGAAGCTGCGCCTTCGGTGTCTGAGTGAGTGTGAATGATTAGACTTTTCTTTTAGTTTTTTACAGAAGCTTCAAAAACACTCCAGTCAGTGCAGTCAAAGCAAGCCTGTAATTCCAGCTTTGCCTCAATGGTCCATATCCTCACAGTTCTGTGTTTAGTTTCTGCCTGTAGGTCGGGAGAAGATGAGCCAGACAGTGATCAGAGAGTCCCAAAGCTGCACGGGGGACAGAGTGATAGGTGTCCTTTAATACAGTGTAACAATGGTCCAGAGTGTTAGTTTTCCTGGTGGAACACTTAATGTGCTGTCTGTATTTTGGCAGTTCATGGCTGAGGTTTGCTCTATTAAAATTAATTAATCAGCAACCGTTAACCGTTAATCAGAACTAAAATATTATTACTACTACTGGTAAAGTTAACGGGTACCGGGCATCCTAACTCCCAATGCACACGCGCACATATCTGCACATCTGAAATCCAACGAAATAGCGGACATCTTGAAATGTTTGTTGGAAAAAACAAATGACTCAATTCTCATTGGCTCCCCGCCAGTGTGGCAAGTAGATTGACAGTGTTACCCGCCAATTGCGAAATTCACGTGCATTTGGCGTGTGGTCGGGGGTTAAGTTCAGCTCTTAGCCACCAAGCCAACGTTATCTAACTTGAGCCAACTAAGCACAAAATGGCATTAGATTTCACATGCTTTGCAGTAATGTTAGCTTACCTGTCCAATAGGATGAAAGCCAACTCTGTCGGTTTTTATGCTCCAAACAAACTGTGTTGTGTCACAGCCTAGTTAAACCACTGGATTTTGTAAAAGAATCCGACCCAATACCTCCTTAAAGAAAGATGCATTCTGACCGTAAGAGTAGACTGGGAAAACCATCGAATGACTCATTTATGTGAGGTTAACACCCTGTCACTCACAGGCAATTTAAAAAAAATAATTAATTTCATTAAAAAACTACATATGAGCCCCTTTAATGTTTCACAAGACTGAGTTCCTAATTGATAGTTTAGTATATTTTATGAGACTCAGTTAACTGATTGGCCATCATTTTCTCATCTTTAAGAATAGTGGTGCCCAAAATAACGTCATTTATTAAAACTATTGTAATTATTATAATCTTTGATAATTCAGATTAATTGATTGCGCCAACTCAGTTTGGTCCCCCTTTAACCAATTTAAGGCAGGCAAAGGGTGATGACTATTTAACCTAAATCATCTTTAATATATATATATATATATATATTTTTTTTACAGGCTTTTTTATGCCTTTAATTGATAGAGACAGTAGAGAGTGGAAACGGGAGACAGCGAGAGAGGGGGATGACATGCAGCAAGGGACCTACAGGCCGGAATCAAACCCGGGTCCACTTCGGTGAGGACTGTAGCCTCGTACATGGGGCATTTGATAAAATTAATTGGACCTTTTTATTTAACACACGAGTGACTAGAAAATGCATGGACGTTACTGTCTTTAGTAAAATGACTTATGACCAAAGTTTACTCATGACCTGTACTTCCAACCAATAAACAATATAATGTGACACTTCACTGCTTCTGTCATATTTGCTCACTGCCTGTATCTGTGACCAGACATGACAGGAACGTTAATAATGATGGAAAAACACATGACCTGCGAGTTTCATTTGATTATCTCTTCTCGGACAAATAGCAAAGATGGTTTGTTGTGATAAAGCTTTTCTTTCACTGGAATGTGGAAGGACAAGAGAGCAGGTGCAGATGGTTCCTTGGAATGATTCTCGTCAAAACAGCTCTCATGTTTTGATCTTTAAACGACACCATCATGTAGCCAACATCTAGATGGGAATCCAGATCGTCCTGTCTTTCTGACTCAGTTTAACCCCAAGTCACTCTGTTACCTTTGCCTCCATTCTATCAAAAGTGATCGTTGACTCTGTTGATCCAGCTGTTAATTTTATTTGTGAACAGCTGAATTATTACTGGTCTTAACTACTTCAAGAAACATTACAGCAACATTTAGCTCCACAGATCTAGAACAAACTTCTAGAATTTTGGGTTGAGTAGGGTGTTTTTGTGGTGTTCTGTGTCATATAAGTCTGTTTTCTGGGGTTCTGTATGGTTTGGAGTATTGCGTGGTAGTGTTCTTTTTATGCTGAAAATGTCGGTCTTGGGTTTTGGTTCTATCAGTTCCTGTTTTATTTTGTTAATTAGGTTGGTCCATCTTGTGTCTGTCAGTTTTTCTTCCTTCCCATGATTTCATGATTATTTTCACCTGTGGCTCTCTGTGTACCTGTGCCTCATTGTCTCCCCTTCCCTTGAGTGCATTTAGTTGGTGTTTCCCTGTCTCCTTGTCAGTTCGTTGTCGTTTTCTTCCTGTTTGTGGATTTCCTGGGGCCTATTGCACAAAACTAGGATAAGTGATTAAGCCGGGATATCTTGGTGATCCTGGCTGAATTTATCCGTTATCCAGTTGCACTAAAGCTGGATAGGGGGGCATTTATTCTGTGGAGCTAGTCTTCAGAGGCCCGAAAGATTCTGGAGTCATGGTCTGAGCCAGGCCAATTTGCCTCAACATTGCTGATCACACAGTCCGCATTGCAGACCATCTGAAATCATAAGATGAGGAATATTAAACCAATCAATGCACGGTGTTCATCAAAGGACAATATCAAGAAGTTATGTTCACCTGAACATTAATGCTGTGAAAGGATTTCCTATTCACAAAATCCGCCTCATGGGCACCTGAGGGGGCTTTTATCCTTGTGTGTCCAGTCCAGTGCACCAATGACATTGGGGAAACCTGTCACACAACGTAATGAGTATCCTACCATGAGTGTTAACGGTTGTCCTGTAATTTGTAGAGGCTCTTACCTGCAATCCTAGAGAACTCCTCTTTGATGTCAGAGTCTTCTGTGGCCAGGGAAGGAGATGAAGACCTCTGCTAATGCTTCGATAGCCAGACACACACTCCTTATTGTGCAACAAATTGTGACCTTGTTCAGCTGTACTGCATCCCCCACTGAGCACAGGAAGGCTCCACTAGCAAAAAAGCGCAAGGCCACACAAACCATTTGCTCCACACTCAGTGCATGCCTCTGTGCTGTGCAGTGCTTAATCCTGGGACCCAGCAGTCGGCACAGATACCTGATGCCATCTGCAGAAAACCTGTATGTTTCATATAAATGTTCCTCAGGGAAGGCCAGTGGGTCCAACCTGTCCCTGAAGGACCTCTCTCGCCTGAAGGCTCTCCTGAGCACAATTGCTTCTTCATCCACCACATCTCGCAAGAATGGGCACGCCATTGTCAGAGCAGAAAGGAACACACCATTTTGGCCCTTCATATAGGCTACCTGGGGGGGGGGGGGCAAAAGGGCAACGTGCCTTAAAACGATGCTAATTTGTACTGATTGCTGGGAAAAATAAAAAAACCTTCTAAAGATGCCGCTGGTCCTGTGCGCTCACAATGGAAGCTCATATGTCATGGCTCACTTGACTTTTCGAGAATTTACCTTATATTTTTTATTTTAAGATGTGTCATCTTCTTGGAGCTGGAGGAGGAAAGGAGAATAATGATTAATACATTTGTGTTACAGTTAGCATATAGTGTACATTGAAGGCATAACTCCCCTCCTGCTCAAGTTTTTTTTATTTCAAGGTCCAGTTTCCTAATTGTCCTCCTTTTTTATTTCGGACTCCAGTGCAAGATTATCCATCTTTTTCTTCTTGTACTGCATGTCTATATCTGCCAGTTCTATTTGACGCCGGAGGTGGCTGTCTGATAGCCTGTGAGCTCTGTGAACACAATACAATTAGCGGAGTTGGAATTTGGCATGATTTAGTGTGCTTCCATTAATACGCACTATGTTGCCAGGCCATTGTAGACTGAATAGTATTTTCACAGGCTTGACATGATACCTCATGCCTTCTGGAATCCAGAGAGATGGTCTCCTCATCATCGCAGTCATGTGTTGTTGCTGCTGCACTGGGGCCTACACCCTATCACATTTAATCGCATTCATATTAAAGCTAGTAGACAAGACATGCCAGGCATACAGTATGCCTTTGATGGAGAACTCACTGGATCAGCATCGTCTGGTGCTTGTGCTGGTGGCTCTAACAGTAACACAGTGTTGCCAGACACTGCAAGGCAAAAGGCAAACCAAAGTCAGACAGTCCAAATGGATTCAATATGAATGTGGTTGAGTCCCATGTAGAGATGGAAGGACATACCTTGTATGAAGCGGGTGGTACCTTGGAAGGGACCTATGCTTGTCTCTTTCCCCCCAGGGATCCCCTCCAACATGGGCCTGCGTTTATTTAGCTCCAAGGCTATGTCCTCTTCTGGGGTGAGGTCAGCTTTTGGTGGCCCACCACCTGTGTTTGTCTGTGGCTTTTCTTTTTCACTGCTAAAACTTTCTTTCTTCTTTCTTTTCCTTTCGGCTTCTCCCTTTCAGGGGTTGCCACAGCAAATCATGTGCCTCCATCTAACCCTGTCCTCTGCATCCTCTTCACTCACGCCAATTAACTTCATGTCCTCTCTCACTACATCCATAAATCTCCTCTTTGGTCTTCCTCTAGACCTCCTGCCTGGCAGCTCCAACCTCAGCATCCTTCTACCAATATATTCACAGTCTCTCCTCTGAACATGTCCAAACCACCTCAATCTGGCCTCTCTGGCTTTATCTCCGAAACATCTAACATGAGCTGTCCCTCTGATGTACTCATTCCTGATCCTGTCCATCCTCGTCACTCCCAAAGAGAACCTCAACATCTTAAGGTCTGTAACCTCCAGCTCTGCCTCTTGTCTTTTCTTCAGTGCCACTGTCTCTAAGCTGTACACCATCGCTGGTCTCACCACCGTCTTGAACACCTTTCCTTTCATTCTTGCTGATACTCTTTTTTCACACAACACACCTGACACTTTTCTCCACCCGTTCCAACCTGCTTGCACTCGCCTCTTCACCTCTTTTCCACAGTCTCCGTTGCTCTGAACCGTTGACCCTAAGTACTTAAAGTCCTGCACCTTCTTCACCTCTGCTCCCTGTAACCTCACCGTTCCACCTGGGTGCCTCTCATTGACACACATGTATTCTGTCTTACTGCGGCTAAGCTTCATTCCTCTGTTTTCCAGAGCAGACCTCCATCTCTCTAGATTCTCCTCCACCTGCTCCCTCTCTCACTACAAATCACAATGTCATCCGCAAACATCATAGTCCATGGAGATTCCTGTCTAACCTCATCTGTCAGCCTGTCCATCACCAGAGCAAACAAGAAGGGGCTCAGAGCCGATCCTTGATGCAGACCCACCTCCACCTTGAACTCCTCTGTCGCACCTACAGCACACCTCACCACGGTCTTACAGCTCTCATACATGTCCTGCACCACTCTGACATACTTGTCTGCCACTCCAGACTTCCTCATGCAATACCACAGCTCCTCTCTCGGCACCCTGTCATACGCTTTCTCTAAATCTACAAAGACACAATGCAACTCCCTGTGACCTTCTCTGTACTTCTCCATCAGCATCCTCAAAGCAAACACTGCATCTGTTGTACTCTTTCTAGGCATGAAACCATATTGCTGCTCACAAATGCTCACCTCTGCCCTTAGCCTAGCTTCCACTACTCTTTCCCTCAACTTCATTGTGTGACTCATCAGCTTTATTCCTCTGTAGTTGCCACAGCTCTGCACAACTCCCTTGTTCTTGAAAATTGGCACCAGTACACTTCTCCTCCATTCCTCGGGCATCCTCTCACTCTCCAAGATCTTGTTAAACAAACTAGTCAGAAACTCTACTGCCACCTCTCCTAGACACTTCCATACCTCCACAGGTATGTCATCAGGACCAACTGCCTTTCCACTCTTCATCCTCTTCAACGTCGTCCTCACTTCACTCTTGCTAATCTTTGCTACTTCCTGCTCCACACCAGTCACCTCTTTTACTCTTCGTTCCCTTTCATTTTCCTCATTCATCAACTCTTCAAAGTACTCCTTCCATCTTCCCATCACACTCCTGCCACCTGTCAATACATTTCCATCCTTATCTTTAATCACCCTAACCTGCTGCACATCCTTCCCATCTCTATCTCTTTGTCTGGCCAACCTGTACAAATCCACCTCTCCCTCTTTAGTGTCCAACCTAGCATACAAGTCCTCATATGCTCTTTGTTTGGCCTTTGCCACCTCTACCTTCACCTTTCTCTGTATACACTCCTG
>WNGW01000271.1:2728-15873 GCA_011952105.1 Coreoperca whiteheadi
GGGTGCCGAGAGAGGAGCTGTGGTATTGTATGAGGAGTAAGTCTGGAGTGGCAGAGAAGTATGTTAGAGTGGTGCAGGACATGTACGAGAGCTGTAAGACCGTGGTGAGGTGTGCTGTAGGTGCGACAGAGGAGTTCAAGGTGGAGGTGGGTCTACATCAAGGATCGGCTCTGAGCCCCATCTTGTTTGCTCTGGTGATGGACAGGCTGACAGATGAGGTTAGACAGGAATCTCCATGGACTATGATGTTTGCGGATGACATTGTGATTTGTAGTGAGAGCAGGGAGCAGGTGGAGGAGAATCTAGAGAGATGGAGGTCTGCTCTGGAAAACAGAGGAATGAAGAGGGACCCAGGTGGAACGGTGAGGTTACAGGGAGCAGAGGTGAAGAAGGTGCAGGACTTTAAGTACTTAGGGTCAACGGTTCAGAGCAATGGAGACTGTGGAAAAGAGGTGAAGAGGCGAGTGCAAGCAGGTTGGAACGGGTGGAGAAAAGTGTCAGGTGTGTTGTGTGATAAAAGAGTATCAGCAAGAATGAAAGGAAAGGTGTTCAAGATGGTGGTGAGACCAGCGATGTTGTCTCAGTCTTCAGTGCGTGGCACTGAAGAAAAGACAAGAGGCAGAGCTGGAGGTGGCAGAGCTTAAGATGTTGAGGTTCACTTTGGGAGTGACGAGGATGGACAGGATCAGGAACGAGTACATCAGAGGGACAGCTCATGTTAGATGTTTTGGAGATAAAGGCAGAGAGGCCAGATTGAGGTGGTTTGGACATGTTCAGAGGAGAGACTGTGAATATATTGGTAGAAGGATGCTGAGGTTGGAGCTGCCAGGCAGGAGGAAGACCAAAGAGGAGATTTATGGATGTAGTGTGACAGGACATGCGATAATATTAGAGCACTGCTTGAAAAATCACAAAACTTGGCATAAGAATCAGAAGAAGTATATTTTGTTGTATTTTGGGGGCTCGATAGCTCAATAACAGAATTATTATTATTCCCTCTCAATAATTGCCTACATACCTGATGATTGTGAAGACGAGGGTGAAGAAACCACAGCAACGATCCGAGTCCTACATTCTCATCTTCACTCGCCACAACCATTTTCTCTGAGAAACATAGCAACCATATGGATAAAACTATTAGCACACAAAGCATTTTAAGAAAGCAACATTGCAGAGAGAGGAGTTGGTTTGGAGCTGAGGCTGTCCTGCTAATGTCCTGAACGTGTCCCTATACAATGTTAGAGGGTAGACTCTTTGTCTTTGGCAGCTGCAAAAAAATCTCTATGGAAGGAAACCCCGGTGTCCAAATACAATTATTTAGTTATTTACACAGGCCTTACCTTCTGGATTAATATTGATCTCATCTTCCTTTAAATTCAGCCAGCTGTCCTCGTTCCAGGGCCATTGATAGAGATTCTTCTGTTGGGCATCCAAGCATTTGTTTGTTAAGCTAAAAATCAGTGGGGGAAAAAGCTAAGTGAAAATTGTATTTTGTCAAATAAGAAGCATTTAAAGACCAAAAAAGTGCTTGCCTAAAGTGAAACATTCACAGTGTGCAAACTTTGGTAATCACAATAATACATGAATTAGTTGCCATGCACCCAACTATGGGGGGCTTCTGCAGGTTGGTTTCAGAGGTGTTCTTTGTGGTTTCTAGGGTGTTGCTAGGCAGCTGCTATTCCGTAATAGGTGGTCCCTATACTACATAAAAACAAGGCATTATTGCTGATACCAATTCCAAATTCAAATTTATTTTTATCAGTCTATATTGAGTATGGGTTAGCTTATCGGCCTGGCCGAATATTGGATCTGATATTCTGCATATTTACAATTACTGGAATCGTTACTTTTGATGCCAAATAAACAAATTCATTTAAAAGATGCTACTTTGACTGTGATGTAGCCACTTCTCTCTGTCTGTAGTCACTGTAGTCTTGCATCTCTTATTGCCTATACGTCACAAGTAAGCCTATCAACACTGAATACTACTGTGCCACAGACGGGCAAAGAGATTAGCGCTGCTCCGCTGGCCATTTTCCATCCTACTTTAGATTAAAACCACACCCACATCACAAAGCCTTGATTGGCTGAGTTCCCATGCAAACCACGCTCACATGGGTCCTGCGAAATATGGCAGAAAACATATTCCACCTGCGTTAGTCATGTGGCTAAAAAACTATATTTTTCTATCTATCTATTACTACTATATACTTAGTGATAAGACTACAAAGGCAAGTCATCTTCTGAAACCTTGGTAGCTAAATTAAGCTATACCACAGGTATTGTCTGGTTACACATGTGGATGTGACCTTATGATCAAACCTTATGATTTATGAAATATATATTTCATGTACATACACTAAAAGTAGCAGAGGTCTTGTTTTTGAGTGACTGCACCTTGTTGTTTTAAAAAGGAACAGTTCACCCCAAAATCAAAAATACATATTTTTCCATCTAGTGCTATTTATCCATCTAGATTGTTTTTACTCAAGATAATCCAGAGATATGTGTGAGTGAGTGAGTCTGGGACCCACTCAAATGACCACCTGCGGGTCCTGGAGAAATTGAGTGGGTGTGTTTGTTGACTTATTGTAGTGTTAAACATGTTTTTGATGGTATATGTAACCATATATGTAACCATATGGTATATGTAACCATATACCATCAAAAACGAATTATGGTTATTCATAGGGCTTCCCGATATATCGTTTCAGCATCAGCATGTGCAATAGTCACATCGCAGGCTTGACATCGTTAATTGCGATGTCAATTAACTAAAATGTTTTGCTGCTTCATACAAAAGGAAAACTCGCGTGGGTCTCATTTTCCATGACTAATCTACAAGAGAAGTCAGCATGATATTAGGCCTGCACGATTCTGGGAAAAATATGAATCACGATTTTTTTAGCTTAGAATTGTAGTTTGTGATATAAATAATATTGCAGTTATGGGTTAAGTAAATCAGTTTGATAGCTGAACATATTCATAAACAAGGTCTTGTCTTTAAAATGTAGATCAAGTCATTTTGAAGCAGAAACAACCTTTCAGTCACAAGGTAGGGGCTCCAATCACCTTTTGGCAAGTAAAAGGTAATATTAACAGGTAAAAAGGACGGGATGGGCTACAACATGTCAAATATAACCATAAAGAGTGAAATCAAGTCGTTCTGAAACAGAAAACACTCTAGGGCACAGGATAGATGCTGTTTCACAAAGTCATACCTTTGCTATTACCGTGTAACACCACGTATATGCGAGTTATAACTAGTTGATACAGATAAACGCAGCTGCAGATGTAACCGCGACCATCTAGCTTTTACAGGCTGAGCAGGCTCCCAGCGGATGATCACGTTTTTGGCATGACAACTGTCCCAGGCATATTAGGATGTCTGTGAGAGTTTCAATGTTCTATCATATTAAAAGGTTTTATCTTTTATTATATCATAAGCATTAAATCTTCAACAACACCAAAACTGTTGGTATTGTCTGAAATTCAGACCCCCTCAGCATGTTCTGTAACTTAGTTACATTTGACCAAATCAAACTGAATTCCATATTTTCAGTTTTCAAAATATATTGCTCTGCACGAACTGAGCGACCCTGGACTAAATGATCATTTTGTAACAGTAACTTAGACATTCTGATAGCCTGGCTTCAGAGTCAGACCTGGTTAACTTGACATTGGAGCGTGTTCACGCCGATAACAACGTTAGCTTCAACTCAGTGAACACAAAGTTACTTGCTAGCTAAAGTGTTTACGTTAGGTAAACATCATGGTGAAGTTCCGGCGAATTGTACCTCTCTTTATGTTGCGATCCATGTGCAAACAGAATGCAAAAGTAAACTTCACAGCGCAATATTATATTAGGAGCCTATTAAAATAACTCAAAACTTACCATTTACGTCGATGTCCTGATGCTGGTCCACCGATTGCTGCTTGCACCGCTCTCCCGCACTACACAGGCTGATATGCGAAGAAAAAAAAAGAGCACTCGATTTATGGCGCAGCACACACCGGAGCTAAGTTCTAAAGAACAGAACTAGACCCTGTTGGGCCAGCCATGTGGTAAAAAAACTTGCATGTTCACTTCGCCAGCATGAACAACTTGCCAGGTAGTGAAATGGGAAAATAACTTCGTTAAGATCTGTGTAATGCACTGTTATCTATTATTTAAAATGAACAACCTTGCTAGCAAGAATTTAACAAAGTGGCAGAACAGCCCAAGTAGCAGCGGTATCTCTTGCTGTCAGATACAAAACAGGTGTATGTGTGTGTGTTTGGGGGGGAGGGGGACTACATAGGGGTGGCAAAGCCAATGTGGGGATTTTAAAAGTCAGGGTGTTGTGTAATATAATAGTTACTACGAAGACTACAGACTATATAGAGGCAAAATTACTCAACAGAAAATGTATTTAAAAAGGTTAAAATAAATTAATAAATAAACTGTATATCCTGTTATTACCCCAAATTTTCTTTACCCCAAAATGGTCTGGAGACACAATTTTGGTTGTGTCACATTTGACCAAATCATAACACTTTCCAACAGGTATAATGTACATGTCATTCTTATGGCGACTGAAAAGTAAAAAAATATAAACCTATTCCATATGAAACGTGCTCCTAGACACATTATGCAGAAACATTTTTGCAGAACACAAGACCCCCCTCCATCAGCTCGAGCTGCAAAACTGAGACCGGGCCTCGTTCCTGGGTAGTGTCATTGTTAGGGTACTGGAAAATAGTGACACAAACACAAACAACTATTCAGAAATGCCTGAAACTGCCTCCTAGACACATTCTGAAGACACAATTTTTATTGTGTCACATTTGACCAAATATTAACAAATTCCAACAGCCAAAATCAATGTGTTTTGGTTGGCAGAAAAAAAAGTGTCCAAAAACCTATTCCAAATGATTCAGAATTGCCTGAAACGTAATCCTTAGAAACACGCTGCAGAAACATTTTTGCAGAATATAAGGCCCTCCAGCCCGAGCTCCAAGCCCGAGATTGGCCCTAATTCCTGGGTAGTGTCACTGTTAGAGTATCCAAAAAATGTGTCGTAAAATCCCATTCCAAATAATTCAGAATGGCTTGAAACGTGCTCCTAGAAAATTGTCTCAGAAACATGTTTAGGGAAAAAGTATGGGTTGTCACATTTGACCAAATCATGATACTATCCAACAGCTCAAATCTAACATGTCATTCTTAGGGCAGCCAAAAAACGTGAAACAAAAACCTATTTCAAATTATTCAGAATGGCTTGAAATGTGCTCCAAGACACAGTCTGGAGAAAACTTTCTGCAGAATCCAGGACCCCGCCCATCAGGCCGAGCTCCAATCCCGAGATGGGACCTCATTTCAGTGTAGTGTAACTGTTAGGGTATCCAAAAAATGTGTCGCAAAATCCTATTCCAAATTATTCCGAATTATCTGTAACGTGCTCCTAGAAACCATGCTGCAGAAATATTTGTAGTGAAAAAAGTGTCGGTTGTCACATTTGACCAAATCAAAACACTTTCCAACAGCTAAAATCTATATGTCATTCTTAGGGAGGCAGAACATTTTTTATAAAAACCAATTGCAAATGATTCAGAATATCCTCAAACGTGCTCAAAGACACATTCTGGAGAAAACTTTCTGCAGAATCTAGGATCCCCCAAACAACTCAGGCTCCAATCTCGAGATTGCGCATCATTCCTGTGTAGTACGGGGGTTAACCGGGATCTGACACTGTGTAGTGTAAGGATAACAGACTTTCATGTGTTTCAAGAAAGTAAGCCTTAATCCATGCTCATTTCAAGCTTCTGTCGGTGAGATTACTTCTATGTCCACACTATTACATTGAAAACATAGGAGAATAGCAGGAATATGGTTGTAATTGAGTTTGTTTGTCAACAATCACCATGTACTCAATATTAGCTTTTTTCGATTAGATAAGTTAGGGGATTGCATGAATATGTTTGAAAACAAGGTTGTAAGTGAGTTTGTTTGTCAACAATCACTCAACAACAAGGTTGAATAAGAGCATGCAGGGAATGTTTGTTTTACAAAAGTTATAAAAGTGGCCATTCAGAGCAAAGCTCCTAAAAATGCTTCGCTGGTGGTGGTTGGTTTACTTTGGTTCCAGTGCACTCAAGCCATAAAATATTGAGGCGGTAAATGTCTCAGATTGTGCCAAGAATTGCTTGCATTGTTATTTTATAAAAGGATATGCAACACCCCAAAATGTGTACTGAAGTAAATCACAGGAAATCTCTTGGCAGTCTTTCATTTCAACCATCACAGTTGCTGTGATAGTAAAATGTGTTAAATTCGATAAACATGTTTTCTCCTTTCCACAACATTATGCCTCAACCCTCATGGAGTCTCTGACAGAGAGATACACAAGGTCACCAAAGATTCTACGAGAGAGATGTACTGTGAGATGTGTGAGATGAGTACCTTTCCAGATCCTGCCAGAAGCTCACCAAGGATGAGGCAGTCGGCCTGTAGATACTAATTAAAACATATTCCATTAATAAAATACTATATTATAGTTAGAAGTATGCTCTCTGATGCTTTCTAGTTTTAGACAGGTCAGTTTTTTTCGTTTTTCACCATATACGGGTGGAACATCCACATAACTATTTTTAAAAATTCCAATCCTTGTATAAGTTCTAACTCTTAGTTTACATTTGTATTGAATGTGCATTATTGTCTTAACTGCAATTCATGAACACAGAATGCCTTGGCTGTATCTGCCTGTAAGCTGTAAAGCGGTACTGCCTGGGGATAGGGACACAATATCTATAGTTAAACCTGATAATCCTATAATCACACATCATCAAAGAGTGTGATATAAGTAGTGATGTTGTAAATATGGATATGGAACTTGCAATAAAAAAACTAATGTTTTCATATTTAGTTTTAATTTGTTTCCAATTTATCTACATACTAACAGCTACATACTTTATTATCTCTCTCCCCTGCGATAATATTAGAGCACTGCTTGAAAAATCACAAAACTTGGCATAAGAATCAGAATAAGTATATTTTGTTGTATTTTGGGGGCTCGATAGCTCAATAACAGAATTATTAAAATTCCCTCTCAATAATTGCCTACATACCTGATGATTGTGAAGATGAGACTGAAGAAGCCACAGCAACCATCCGAGTCCTACATTCTCATATTCACTCACCACAACCATTTTCTCTGAGCAACACAGCAACCATATGGATAAAACTATTAGCACACAAAGCATTTTAAGACCACCCACTAGGGTAGGAGATGATGGGTGATGTAGGTTTCTATTTTAGTGAGTGATCAATGTAAATAAGTTTGCAAATTTTGTTTTACTGTTGTCAATATTATGTTCACAACTGCTTTTGTCATGTTCCAGTGAGAGGAGTTGGGCTGGGAGCTGAGGCTGTCCTGCTAATGTCCTGAACGTGTCCCTATACGATGTTAGAGGGTAGACTCTTTGTCTTTGGCAGCTGCAAAAAAATCTCTACGGAAGGAAACCCAAATACAATTATTTAGTTATTTACACAGGCCTTACCTTCTGGATTAATATTGATCTCATCTTCCTTTAAATTCAGCCAGCTGTCCTCGTTCCAGGGCCATTGACAGAGATTCTTCTGTGGTGTATCCAAGCATTTGTTTGTTAAGCTAAAAATCAGTGGGGGAAAAAGCTAAGTGAAAATTGTATTTTGTCAAATAAGAAGCATTTAAAGACCAAAAAAGTGCTTGCCTAAAGTGAAACATTCACAGTGTGCAAACTTTGCTAATCACAATAATACATGAATTAATTGCCATGCACCCAACTATGCCTAGGCTTCTGCAGGTTGGTTTCAGAGGTGTTCTTTGTGGTTTCTAGGGTGTTGCTAGGCAGCTGCTATTGCGTAATAGGTGGTCCCTATACTACATTAAAACAAGGCATTATTGCTGATACCAATTCCAAATTTCAACTATGAACAATTTTCTGGTTGTATGAAATTTTAAGTCACCATCATGTTTAATTTGCAGTAACTACAGGTTTTGCAAAATAGTGATTACCTACTACATAGCTGACTAGTCAATCACTTGTTCCCAACACTAATTTTCTTGCAGGGTCTGCACTTGAGAGCTGGGCAGTTTTACATCTCTGATAATTACCTCCAGTTACAGTTAACAGTACTGTATCATTAATAACGTATTTGAGTTTGGAGCCAATTGTATAATTATTTTTTACCTCTATATTACACATGCAAAATTCTCATTATTTGGTTACACATGTTAATATGATCTTATGATCAAACCTTATGGTTTATGAAATGTATATTTCATGTACATACACTAAAAGTAGCAGAGGTCTTGTTTTTTAGTGACTGCACCTTATATCTGTTGTTTTAAAAAAGGAACGGTTCACTCCAAAATCAAAAATACATATTTTTCCATCTAGTGCTATTTATCCATCTAGATTGTTTTTACTCAAGATAATCCAGAAATTTGTGTGAGTGAGTGAGTCTGGGACCCACTCAAATGACCACCCCAATAAAATTTGTGTTTGTTGACTTATTGTAGTGTTAAACATGTTTTTGATGGTATATATAACCATATACCATCAGAAACGAATTATGGTTATTCATAGGGCTTCCCGAAATATCGTTTCAGCATCAGCATGTGCAATAGTCACATCGCAGGATTGACATCGTTAATTGCGATGTCAATTAACTCAAATTTTTTGCTGCTTCATACAAAAGGAAAACTCACATGGTTCTCATTTTCCATGACTGATCTACAAGAGAAGTCTGCATGAAATTACTTAATTTAAGGGTTACACGGAGTGTGATGTTAGTGAGTGACATCAGGCTCTGCATGCACAGTGAACTATTAGTGTCTTTCAGAACCGCCACTGTTTTTGCCAGCTGTACATTGTTGTAAAGCGTTACACACTGCGACTGTACTGTTGGCTTCCTCCGTTACTACAGCATCATAACAATTCTCACTGTAACTAACTCGTGGTAAAACACAAGACTTGTCTCAGGCGTGTCAGCAGGATAAATAATCTGGTGGATGTGTATATTTCCCAGTCGGGGTTTCTCCAGGAGTTGCCGGCGTTACACAGTGCAACCACATGTAGAAGCGGAATTAAGGCCGACGCTGCACACCTGACTGATCAACGGTACCGTACGGTACACATAAATAACAGTAAATAATAATTTACTGGACTACGAATACAGACACTGCTATTTCCATTTTGATTTGATTTGTTTTGTGGGGATTCGGAGCAGACTTTTCAGTTGCCTTTCTTTTTGTAACAGTAAATAATAATTTACTGGACTGCGAATACAGAGACTGCTATTTCCATTTTGATTTGATTGGTTTTGTGGGGATCCAGAGCAGACTTTTCAGTTGCTTTTCTTTTTGTGGTTGTGAACTGGATTGGAACTAAACGGTTTTGCGGTTGTGGGGAAAGCATCATTTCTGTGTTCTATCTTTCTCTATTTACATACTTTGTATACTTCTCATTTTGTATTGTGTCACCTCAATTTGCCTTTGTTGTTTAGCTCTGGGCGGCGAACGTTTCAAAAATGAAGATTTCTCACTGAAAAACATGCTGCTTGGTGGATCAGATGCAGGCCGAATTAAACACACACTCATAACACTGTTAATTCACTGTCTATCGTGTGTGATGGTATGTGAGGAGTTTTTTTGGTCGTACCATGTTCATGCAACTGGGAAATCAGGAAGTTTGTGCCACACTATGTGCAGGAGGAACCCTAAGGGGCCGGTGCATTGTGGATTGGGTGGCAGTGGACCTTGGCGACCCAAAACCCCGGACACGCAATCTGGCTCTAGGGACATGGAATGTCACCTCGCTGGGGGGGAAGGAGCCTGAGCTGGTTCGGGAGGTTGAGAGATACCGACTAGAGATAGTCGGGCTTGCCTCCATGCACAGCTTGGGCTCTGGAACCCCACTCCTCGAGAGAGGCTGGACTCTCCACTACTCTAGAGTTGCCGGCGGTGAGAGGCGGCGGGCTGGTGTGGGCTTGCTCATAGCCCCCCAGCTCAGCCACCATGTGTTGGAGTTCACCCCGGTGAACAAGAGGGTTGTTTCCTTGCGCCTTCGGGTTGGGGATAGACTGTTATTTGTGCTTATGGGCCAAATGGCAGTGTAGAGTACCCAACCTTCTTGGCGTCTCTGGGAGGGGTGCTGGAAAGTGCTCCAACCAGGGACGCCGTTGTTCTACTGGGGGACTTCCAACGCTCACGTGGGCAGCGACAGTGACACCTGGAGGGGCGTGATTGGGAGGAACGGCCCCCCCGACCTGAACCAGAGTGGTGTTCTGTTATTGGACTTCTGTGCTAGTCACAATTTGTCCATAACGAACACCATGTTCAAGCATAAGGGTGTCCATCAGTGGACATGGCACCAGGATTCCCTAGGTCGGAGGTCAATGATCGACTTTGTGGTTGTTTCATCTGACCTCCGGCCGTATGACTTGGACACTCGGGTGAAGAGTGGTCAACTGATCACCACCTGGTGGTGAGTTGGATCCGAGAGATCTTCAACTCCTACCTTCGGCAGAGCTTCAACTAGGTCCTGAGGGAGGTTGGTGACATTGAATCCAAGTGGACCATGTTTTCCACCTCTATTGTCGACGCGGCTGCTCGGAGCTGTGGCCGCCGGGTCTCCTCAACCCCACCGACATGTCTTCCAATGCAGAAGCAGAGGCTGAGGGCTCGGTTGTGGACTCGTCGATCTCCCGGGCTGAGGTCACTGAGGTAGTTGAGAAGCTCCTCGGTGGCAAGGCACTGGGGGTGGATGAGGTACTCACCTCAAGTCTCTGACTTGGTTGACACGCCTCTGCACCATCCCGTGGCGGCTGGGGACAGGGGTTTTGGACTGGCAGACTGGGGTGGTGGTCCCCCAACTACAGGGGGATCACACCCTCAGCCTCCCCGGAAAAGTCTATGCCAGGGTACTGGAGAGGAGAATTCGGCCAATAGTCGAAACTCAGATTCAGGAGGATCAATGCGGTTTTCATCCCGGTCGTGGAACACTGGACCATCTCTATACCCTCGCCAGGTTGCTGGAGGGCTCATGGGAGTTTGCCCAACCAGTCCACATGTTCTTTGTGGATCTGGAGAAGGCATTCGACTGTGTCCCTGTGGGGGGTGCTCTGGGAGTATGGGCCTAAGGACTGTCCGGTCCTTATATGACCGGAGCAGGAGTTTGGTTCACATTGCCGGCAGTAAGTCAGATCTGCATGTTGTACTCTGGGAGGGCTGCCCTTTGTCACCGGTCCTGTTCATTATTTATATGGACAGGATTTCTAGGCGCAGTCGGGGGCTGAAGGGAGTCAGGTTTGGGGACCACAGGATTTCCCTGCCCAAGACGAGCCCTAATTCCTGGGTAGTGTCACTGCTAGGATATCCAAAAAAATTCTCACAAAAAACGATTCCAAATGATTCAGAATTAAATAATTTGCACTATTCGCGTTAAGTTGGACGCTTGAACATTGATTTGCATCATTCACATGTGAAGTTTGCTCTCTTCGCGTGTACATTTCTAAACCTCAGACGTGAATTCGCGTCATGGGAGGGGTTTAGCGATGAGCCGGTCCCATTGAGTAAAGAAATTTTTTTTCAAATTACCAGCTTATCCAACCAAAGGTCCAATCCAAGGCCGAATATCCACACACAGCCACAATTATTTTATCCTCTTTCTCTTTCTCACATTCTGAAGACACAATTTAGATTTTAATATTTGACCAAATATTAACACATTCCAAAAGTCAAAATCTATGTGTCATTCTTAGGGCTGGCAGAAAAAAAGTTTTCAAAAAATTATTCAGACTTGCCTAAAACGTCTTCCTAGAAACATTCCAATTCTGTGTTCAGACAGCAAATGAACAACATTTGAGTTAATTCATTGCAACGATTTATTACAGCTCTACCGTGAAAAAAAGTCTTTACCATTCGCTTTAAACATTGTGTCGGTAAATGCTGTTGACTTGCTCTAGATGTTTATTGCATTGTCGTTTTAAAATATGCATCATGTGGTCAATAAATAAATAAAAAATAAACCCCCAAATTAATTTAGCTGCTGGTTAGCTGGTAAAAGGCTAGCCTTTTTGCACAATGCTTGAGGAAAAAACACCCAAGTATAAAATCCAACAGCATAGTGCTTAGTACTGTTGACTTAGAGGATCATTCTCCTTAATCAAGAGCTAAAGTTCAATCGTTTCGTTAGTTTAAGTGACACAGAAAATCTGAAATTAAGGCCGTCTGTTTATCTCTGTCTCTATCTCTTATTTATAAACGACCGATTCCTGGAATGTATTTGAATATAACACACATCTTTCTTTGATTCATCCGATATTTAGAGCTTGACTCTGTCGCTTGTTGTGGAGTATTGTAGCCATAGGGACGGCCCACATTTCCCAGCATTCCCAAACTTAAACTACTTTCAGCACTAGCATGTTTCTGATGATATAAAGAAACAAGCGTTTTGCCGCTGTTTTTCAAAAAGCCCGAGAGGGGGTTGATGGAAGCATGTCTTTAAAACGTTTCATGAAAAAGGGGAGGGAGCTCTGACCCGTAGGACACGGATAGTGTAGGGAAGCCGCGAAGGAGCCTCCGATGCCCCTGTTCCGAACGACAATGTGAAAGATCTCACCGCTCACCGTCGAGATGGATCACAACCTACACTGTGAGACTAAGATTGAGATGCTCTCAGAATATGAAACGTGTGTTGAACAAGGGGTCTTTTCATTATGACATGATGGACGTTTGGGAACCGTTTAAGAAAATTGTGTGCTATGTGTTCTTTTCCGCCTTCATGCCTTCCACTATGCATTTGTGTGTACGCTGAGCAGAGGATAACACCGTGTGTCATGTTTAATAGCGCCACTATATTGTATACCTTTTGAAACGTACCTGTGTGTCTGTACCCTAACTCCATAGACTATTAAGGCCGTGTGACACGGTATGTTCAGAGAAGGAACGAGATTGTGTATCTGCGAATGGGTTAAAATGTTTTGAATGGTTTTATTAGATACTAAAGGTTAAAGTAATGATGACAGCCTATATGTTTCCTAGTTTTCAGAACTGGTATGATAACTATCAGAAATTGTAACATTTAGTATTGAGATAAACAGGGATGTTCTCTTAGAAATT
>WNGW01000273.1:0-15536 GCA_011952105.1 Coreoperca whiteheadi
AAGCAAGTTGAGCACGGGCAGCCTCTGCTTTAGCCCGAGCTTTAACCGCTGAGGAACTAGCTGCCGAGGCTCGACTTGACCGCTTTGATGCCCCGGAATGTTCTGTCGTTGGCTGGGCATGAACACTTTGCCTATGCTCTTGTTGCTTCTTCGCTCTCTCGTCCTGTTGTTGAGAAGTTGGCTGATACGGTTTGCCTGACCGTAGACTCATTGTTGCTGCATTTCTTTTGGTTAACTGTGCCCGCTGTGTTCTTGTCCTTTTACTATTCTGTCCTCACCATGAGTTAACTGGATTCAAAGCTAGACAGGTAGCTAACAGTGTGATGTCCTCCAATGAACACAAGGCGTAACCTTTCTTGCATATTTATTGAAGCATCACAATTTACTGTAAAACTGTAGCAAACAAAGCACAAATGACAAACAGAAATCAGCACACAACCAACACACATAGGCACAATGTAAACAACCATTAGAAACTAAAAATGTTGAATCGTAGTGCTAACTCCCAACCTACAGCCATGCTAGCTATCAATTAATCCTTCTATTTATATCTGTATGTTCAGCAAAACAAAAACACAGGAACTATATTTTGCTTATACAATCTAAAAATGGTAAACAACATACTTACGGACAAATAGTGTCCAAGGCAACAATGTCACAAAACAAACTGCAGCAGGAGAAGGCAGCTGGCTCCTTTCTCCACCATGCTCAATTAACACTGAGGAAATCCCCTAATCTAATAACTCTGCTGTTGAACAACCAGCAGAGGGCACCGCAGCACACACACCCCTGCAGAACAGCTTTACAGAGGGCAGAACAAGCTGTGATGAGGCCGGTGGAGAGAACTAGAACTTTTCTTCCAACAGCTGTTTGGTTTTTTGAAGGACTGTTTCTGGCAGAAGAAGTTGAACCTGTATGAATCTTTTTCATTTACAACACTTTCTGTTTGCAGTTGTGATTCATCACATTTGTTCGGTGGTGAAACTTAAATGTCCAAGTAAAGTCATTCATGGTTTATACTGGAGGACTCCTTTCTCACCTTACGATCGTCCTCACGCAGGTTTTCTTTCAGATCCAGTTTGACATCGGACTCGTCTGATGGAGCGAAGAAGTGAGAGAGAAAGAACAATAATGAAAACTTGAACGGGCCGAGAAAAAGTTGCAGCCAAAATTCTGGAATATTTATCAAACAGACATTACTGCTCGAACACCAAAGGAACTGAATAATATGATTGTTGGACAACGAGCACAGGCTCATTTAGAGGTCAGATTTTAAGGAACACTTGATGAATGAAGCCAACTGATCAAATGCATTGATCGCATCATATCTTCACCACAAAGATACAACCGACTGCCGACACTCATGTTCTGTGTCTGCGTCAGAGGAAATAACGAGTCAGTTTACTTCAAAACTCATCACCGGACACAAAACAACCTTTTTCACTCGACTGTAAAATCCCATGTTTGATAAAATGTGGCTATGCATTGTCAGCTTGGATTTTAATGTTTATGAAAGAATGCAGAGGAGAAAAGAATCGTACTTGATGGTGACAAAGGGTAAACAGGTAGCAGGCAGGCATGAACTAACAGGCAGACAGAGGCAACACTGAACAAAGGAGGTGAACCAGTATATGTAGTGGGAGGCTGATTAGGAATTAATTGCAGGTGAGAGTGAACACACTGCAAGCTGATGAGGGAGTGGAAACAGGTGTGTAGATAGTGGAGCAGACAGGGCTTATTACAGGGCAAGAGAGACTAATGGTAGGAAACGAACACATGAGGGAAGGGGAAACACACAACAAGACACATGACAAGGAGAATGTCTACAAAACAGAAAATGACTTAAACCTAAATCCATGACACATTATTTGTGAAAATACATTGAAATCAACAGAAACCAAAGACATTTCTACCTCAGCAAGTAAACGTGATCAATTTAAAACAAATATTAGTTCGGAGGATCTTCTGGATTACAGATGTGACCATTTAGCAAAAACTATAAACATTAATTTACTGTAAACAAATAACAGTGGGCATTTTCTACAGTTTCTTTAAGAAACAAGTCTTTTGTGACTGCAGACTCAATTTAGTACAAGAAACATAAAAATATGAACAAAAGAAAATTTACAACTTCATGTAAGTTATGTATGAACATAAATTAGGTTCGACTGTTAATGAAACATATCCGATCTACATAGTAACAGAGAGTCAGTGAACGGACCTCAGAGTCTCCAGTGTGGACTCTCCAGAAAATCTCACAGCAGCTTCACTCCTGAATCCTGCTGCTTCTCGTTGCCAGTCAGCTGCAGCTCTCTCAGGTGGGAGGGGTTGGACTTCAGAGCTGAGGCCAGAGAAGCACAGCTGATCTCGGACAAACTGCACCACCTCAAACTGAATAAATGATGGAGGTAAAAAGCCATTTATAATCCAATCAGATGTGTTCAGGTTTTAAATGTGCAGCTCAACATTACTATGTCCTAATCAATGAGCTTCTCCCTGAAATGAGTGGAGTGACTTTGTCTTTGTTTCATTGTGGATCATCGTAATGTCAGCACAACATTCATACACCTATTCATGTCAACACAGATCAATTGTCCTTGGCCCCGAACACATCTTAGACACACTATCAGCGGATATAGTTGCTCTAGAGGGCATTGCCCGGGCCTCCAGCACCTCTGTGAGGAACCTAGGAGTTATCTTTGATCAGCATCTATCCTTCAACTCCCACATGAAGCAAACCTCACGGACTGCCTTTTTTCACCTACGTAACATTGCCAAAATCAGGCACTTCCTGTCTCAAAATTATGTAGAAAAATTAATCCATGCATTTGTTACTTCAAGGCTGGATTACTGCAATTCCATTTTATCAGGCAGCCCGAAAAAGTCCCTTAAGACTCTCCAGTTGATCCAGAATGCTGCGGCACGTGTACTGACAGGAACTCGGAAAAGAGATCATCATTCTCCAATATTAGCTTCTCAGCATTGGCTCCCTGTAAAATCCAGAATACAATTTATAATCTGGATCCGTTCCACATTGGTGGAATGATTTGCCGGCCTCTACAAGATCAGCAGATTCTGTAGCCACCTTTAAAAAGCACTTGAAAACGCATCTCTTCCGTCAACACCTGACTGACAATCACTAACTCTTCTTCCTTTCTACCTCTGCTATAAAAAAAAAAAAAAAAGAAACCCTTCCTATCCTTAGCTTTGTATACTGTGCTGGGCTTTAACCAGACTCGTTTTTGATGCACTTATGCTTTTTGTTACCTTGTGTTGTTATATTGCTTCCATTGTCTTCCTCAAATGTAAGTCGCTTTGGATAAAAGCGTCTGCTAAATGACTAAATGTAAATGTAAATGTAATAATCCTCGTCCTCACATACAAAGCTCTTAATGGTCAGGCCCCATTGTATCTTGAAGAGCTCATAGTACCTTATTACCCCACTAGAACACTGTGCTCTAAGGATGCAGGGTTATTTGTGGTTCCTAGAGTCTCCAAAAATAGAACGGGAGCCAGAGCCTTCAGCTATCAACCTTCGGACTGCATTTGACCCACAATCATAGGGATCGTCAGCATCCTGAACCAAAGTCTCCTCAGAGAGCGGTTCAGGTGACAAAGATCTAAAATGGGGCACAAACTACCGTCTCTCTTCGGAACTATGAAGCACTGGCTGTAGAACCTCCCAGGCGGTGATTTGTTCTATGGCCTGTTTGTACAAAAGAAAATGTATTTCTCGCTCCATCACCTGTGCTTGTACTCGGTCGACCCTTGTTTCCAAGTTCCCTCGGAATCTTGGGGGTCTGGACCCGAACTGAAGCTTGTAACCTTGTCGGACAGTGCGCAAAACCCAGTGCGACACGCCGGGTAAAGCTTTCCAAGCGGGCAGAAAGTCCCTCAGTGGGACCAGTCTCTTGAGGCTGGTGTCTCGGTGACCTGGAGTAGTGGCCTCGGTTACCCAAAACGCTGCAGCGGCAGGAAATCACAGAGGAACAGCACGTCTATGCCTGACCGCCCCCAAAAGGGCCACTCGCTTTCTGAGCAAGCATGTAGGAGCTGCGAGATGTCGAAGGCTGAGGTGGTCCACCCTCAGCTCCGGCCCGAGACCTCTGACAACAAGGGATAAACCGCTGGAAGGTCGCAGCCTGTTGTCGCGCTTCCCTGAAGCGTTCGACGACCGAGCTGACATGCTTCCCCGAAGAGACCGTGGGGCTAAAGCGGGGCATCTATAAGCAAGGACTTGTCCGTGTCCTTAATGCCGACAGAGTCAGCCATAAGTGGCGCTCTGTCGCCACCAGCAGGGCCATGGACCGGCCGATCGCTCGGGCCGTATCTTTAGTGGCTCTGAGCGATAAATCCGTTGCACGGCGTCGCTCCTTCACATCCTCAGATGCGAGGGGCCCCCCATCGTCGAGGTCATCAAGCAGATTGGCCTGGTATGCTTGCAAGACCGCTATGGTGTGCAGACATGCTCCGGCCTGACCTGCTGCCATGTAAACCTTGCCCACTAAAGAGGAGGTAGTGCGGCATGGCTTAGTAGGCAACGTCGGGGTTTTCAGGGAGGATGCAGCCTCCGCCGATAAATACGCCGCCAGCGTCTCCCCAATACCTGGCATAGAGCTGTAACCATTCTCCTTACGCCCACTGATTGAAGCACATTGGCGACCAGTCAGGCTAGAAACCCGTGCAGAATACGACCTGGACCAGGACTTCGACACCTCAGTGTCGAGGTTCGGGAAGAATGGTAGGTCCTGACGTGGGCGTGGAGGTGGGGCTACAAGGAAAAGCTTTACGCTCGCCATTTCTCAGAGCGCTTGCTGAAGATAAGAAGACTGACGACAACAGTGAAGCCGGCTCCCTTTGTAACCTCCGGTTCCGCCAGCGTGCGTCACGTGTTGACATTAAACCCAATCAAGATTGGTCTAAGTTGATACAGGGATTCAGAGGCGGTCACGCTGAGGGCGTTCCCCATAGCGTCAGCTGTTGCAGCATTGACGTTCCATTCCCCCAAAGCGCACCTGCAATATTCATTAAAATCCTGCCTAAACGTTCCCTCCCTTGTCAGTGACTGCTTCTGGGTCCACCTCAACAGCTACACTAAACACAAAGTCCCTCTTTGAGTTACTAGTCCTCCAATGCCGCTCAACAAGTAAACACTGTCAAACACTAAATTCTGACTTGATATGTGGAACTCAGACTGCTGAAGCATCATGTTAGTTTCAGATAAACTTTAGAAGTAATTTCTACACGGAACAAGACTGTGGACTTTGTCCTCCAGCTCGTAACACTGGAGTCAGGTTATAAGGGGATTGCTTCACAGACAGTATGGACAGAAGAATGATTACAGACACCAAGAACTCTCTGAACGTACATGTGGACACATAAGTATTGTATTGAGACATGAAGAAATATGAACCCGTCCTATAAGACGAACATGTTTCTGCTTCAGACTACTTATTTGATTTTTGCTGCAATCTAAAGGTCTGAGGCCTCAATTAAGTACTGAGCAACAGTTGGATTTGTTGTGAAGAGGAACTTTTATGAAATCTTTAATGTGATTGTTTCATTCAGAAGCATCACCTCTGTGACTTTAAAGTCGGTGCAACACTTGTTTGTTGAAGAGTGCTGCACCTTCTGACATGTTCAAATGAGCAGCAGAACCAGAGGAACTGTGAGTGTGATGTGCAGTTTAATCTTCATCCAGCTTCTAAAACTTTAATGAACTTTAGGATCAAACGATCTCTGTAGAAACTCCATGTTTCATTTCTGAAAGATAAAACAGTTTTATGATTCTTAAATAGAGCTGATTTGTTAAGGAACAGGAACTTTTTAAAAGCTATATACAGTCTGTTGTTGCTCTAAATCAAACACTATGACTGCTCTCAGCTGCCATCTTTATGTAGTCATTACAACAGAGAGTCCTTTAAGTCCTGCAGCTGATGTTTAAAATCGTCAAACAGACCTTGAATCCTGCTTTGTGGTGACGTGTTGGCCTGTTAGGCTGCTGTTTATTACTCTGAGCTCTGGTTTAATGCCACCACACCACAGCAGCTGTGTGGGTCGTCCTCACTTCACCTTTATTGAGCTCTGCATTCATGTCATTCTCTGTTTACACAGAAGCTCAAACTGCAGCCTGTTTTGATCTGCTGTCATCAGATCTGCAACCCCCTCATTCAAATCCCCTCTACAGCCTCATCAGTACTGACATCATCTGCACTGACTGATGGACACAATGTGAGTCTGTGGAGGCTGAGACACTGTCAGACATTTCATTTCTCTACTTTTTGTTACTCTAACAATTGTTCAGTCATTTGGAAAGACAGAAAATGTCTGAAAACAAATTAATTTAGTTCAGATTTGTGGTAAGGCAAATTGAAAAAATGTAAACATCAGTCGAAGATCTGAACTTAATATATACAAACTAACGACATAAGCTCCAGTCAGTGAACTGACCTCAGAGTCTCCAGTCTACAGTTTGGACTCTCCAGTCCAGCAGACAGCAGCTTCACTCCTGAATCTAGCTGCTCGTTGAGGCTCAGGTCCAGCTCGCTCAGATGGGAGGAGTTGGACTTCAGAGCTGAGGCCACAACTTCACAGTGAGTCTCAGAGAGTCCACGGTCAGAAAGTCTGTCATGAGACATAAATGACACTTTATATTTACGTTATGCGTTTGATGACAAAATTACCTGTACATAATTAAATGATAATATTCATCTAATTAATATTTTGTTATGCATGACATTTTGGCCTCATTCTATTCTGAGCATCTGAACAACTTATGGAGCACACAAACACAATTAACAAACAACTGAATTATTTTCAAGATAATGTCATCAGAAAGATGTTCAGTGTATCAGCAGTTACATACAACACCGACCTGTGGTGTGCATTGCTTTATCTGTTACTGACGGATACAAGCTGACGTGACAGTGGCTGCTTCAGCAAAGGTTACATACTCAATTTAAATAATAATAATATCCTTCATCTATACAGCACTTTTCAAAAACAAGTTTCTAGAGTGTTTTAAGGAAATAAATACAGTATACAGTACAATATTGTTATAACTCCGTAATAGATTATAAATAGTTGAGAATAAAAAAAAGAACAAAGAATTAAAAGTAATTAAAAGCCAATTCATAAAAATGTGTCTCATGTTATTTAAATAATGTAAAGCAGAACCCTTAATTATCTTTAAGAAGGGGTTGTGGCGCCTCCTAACATCTCTCATGGTTTTGGGGGTGTGTTTCGTTATTTCCTGTTTTATTTTGTAATGTTCTCCTTCCCTCATGCGTGTTTTAGTTTTGCTTCCTGTCTTTGATTGTTTTCACCTGTGTCTATTAGTTGCACCTGTGTCTCGTTGTCTCCCTTCACTGAGTGTATTATAGTGTCCTTCCTTTGTTCAGTGTCAGTTCGTCATTAATAAAAATAACTTTGTTTTTAAAGGTGCTATATAAATAGAGTTTACAAAGCGCTTTGACAGACGAGGCAGAGCAACAAATGCCAATACAAAGCACAACAAAAGATTGAAACAAGTAGACAACTTAAAAACAATGACATATGTTAGGGTGTTGTTTTTGCTGAATCAGATGGATTGAGAGAGATATACCTCGGTTTTTTGGACACGCTGTTATTTCTGGATTATTTTTTTGATCTTGTGGAATTGATTGCCTTCATGGACTGCTTCCCTGGTTTCTTCAAGCACTGCCTGCCTGAAATCGGTGTAAGCCTTTGTGTTACTCATTAAATTATTTAAACTGCACCTATTCAGCCTGTGCGTCTGGTATTGGGTGCAGCTCCCACTCTCCTGGTTCCCGGCTCGACCAAACATAACAACATCCTCCCTGCTCACTATGAAAAGGCTCTGAAACATTACGAAAACAATAACTGCATGAAAGCAATTCTCTATGACTTCAGAAGTCTCCTGTGGAAAATGATACAGATCTCATTTTAAACTCTTATGCATAGTGGTAAAACAGTCTGGTATTACCTGTGTGTCTGATGATGTAAGACACCTTGCAGAACCTGCTCAGGTAATAATAACTTTACTGCCTTCACGGATAACTGTAAAATACTGCTGTATGTTGTGATCAACTGCTACTGTGATAAAACCTCAACCTCTAAAGTCCTTCATGTGTTTGACCAGGTTTGCATGTCGCCTCCATCACCCAAAGGAAGATAAACAGAAGGAAAAAGAAAACTGTAAAATGTAACAATTATTAGAAATAAATAGAATAACTGTTGGGGTGCACGGTGGCAGAGCGGTTACCGCAACTGCCTCCCAATAAGGAGATCGTGGGTTCCCGGACCAGACCAACATCACACGATCTCTCTGGGTGGAGTCTGCATGTTCTCTCTGTGTTACCGTGGGTTCTCCGGGTTCCTCTCACCGTCCAAAGACATGCATGTGTAGGATAATTGAGAACTCTAAATTGCCCCTAGTGAATGAATGCGACGAGTTGGCCACTTTTCCAGGGAGTACCCCGCCTAATGCCCAAGTTACTGGGATAAGCTCCAGTCACCCGCGACCTTTAACGGGAACAAGCGGTAGAAAATGAGACGAGATGAGAATAACTGTTCATTAACTTGACGGCTATAAACACAACTAGCAGAAATATCTATCTTTTTATTCACTCAGTTTGAAACGGCTCAAGAACATCTGTGTTGAAACACAGCTGAGAGATGTTTGTAATAAACAAGTGGAATCCTATTTTAAGAATAATCAGAATTTTATAGTTTATATCTGAAGAACTAAACCGCTGATTTATAATAATCACATCTGGACTTACACAGCCTTTCTGCAGTTCCTCACAGCTGGAATCAGTCTCCGTCGTCCCTCCTCTGATGTGTTGTACTTCTTCAGCTCCAACTCATCCAGAACCTCCTCTGACATCTGCAGCATGTAGGCCAGAGCTGAGCAGTGGTCACAGAGAGTTTCTTCTCTGATCTGTTCTCTGACTTCAGGAACTCTTGGATCTCCTTATGTACTGAGTGGTCGTTCATCTCCGTCAGACAGTGGAAGATGTTGATGCTTCTGTCAGGAGAGATCTCATCACTCTTCATCTTCTTCAGGTTGTTGATGGCTCTCTGGATGCTTTCTGGACTGTTGTCTGTCCGACCCAGCAGGCCTCCTAAGAGTCTCTGGTTGGACTTCAGTGAGAGGCCATGAAGGAAGCGGACAAACAGGTCCAGGTGGCCATTTTTACTTTCAAGGGATTTCTGCATGGCTCTGCTCAGGAAGACAACCAGGGACGGGCCGATTTCTAAATTCATAGACTCTGGGTTTGAATCCCTGTGTTTGTAGTCTTTTAGAAAAGAATTCAGAACCTTTGTGTTCCAGTTTGCATGACAGTTGAACATGTAGACTGCAGCCAGAAACTCCTGAACGAAGCAGTAGACTGTTTTCTGGAAGATCACACTCTCTCTTTTGAAGATCTCTGTACAAACTCCTGAGTACACCGAGGCCTCTGTGACATCCAGACCACACTGCTCCAGGTCTTCTTGGTAGAACATGATGTTTCCTTTCTCCAGGTGTTCAAATGCCAGCCTCCCCAGCTTCAGAAGAACCCTCCTGTCAGCGTCCGTCAGCCCCTGTGGACTCGTCTCATGTCCCTCATCATACTTCTGCTTCTTCCTCTTTGTCTGAACCAGCAGGAAGTGTGAGTACAGGTCAGTCAGGGTCTTGGGCAGCTCTCCTCTCTGGCCTGTAGTCAACATGTGCTCCAGAACTGTAGCAGTGATCCAGCAGAAGACTGGGATTAGACACATGATGTGGAGGCTCCTGGATGTCTTGATGTGCGAGATGATTCTGCCGGACAGCTCTTCATCACTGAATCTCCTCCTGAAGTACTCCTCCTTCTGGGCGTCAGTGAAGCCTCGGACTTCTGTTACCCTGCCGACGCATGAAGGAGGGATGTGATTGGCTGCTGCAGGTCGGGAAGTTATCCAGACGAGAGCCGAGGGAAGCAGATTCCCCTGGATGAGGTTTGTCAGCAGCACGTTGACTGATGACTTCTGTGTGACATCAGACACAACGTCATTGTTGTGGAAATCCAGTGAGAGTCTGCTTTCATCCAGGCCGTCAAAGATGAACAGAAGTTTACAGGCGGCGAGCTTCTCTGCTGTGACCTTCTGTAATGTTGGATGGAAAACATGGAGCAGCGTGAGAAGACTGTGCTGCCCATCTTTGATCAGGTTCAGCTCCCTGAACGAAAGCAGAATCAGCAGACTGACGTCTTGGTTTTGCGAGCCCTCTGCCCAGTCCAGAGTGAACTTCTGCACTGTGAAGGTTTTTCCAACGCCAGCGACGCCGATCGTCATGACGACTCTGATGTGTCCCTGTTGGCCAGGTAAGGCTTTAAAGATGTCGTGGCACTTGATTGGAGTGTCATGGAGGGTCTCCATCTTGGAAGCTGTCTCCAGCTGCCTCACCTCATGTTGGGTATTAACCTCTTCGCTCTGTCCCTCTGTGATGTAGAGCTCAGTGTAGATCCTGTTGAGGAGGGTTCCACTTCCTGTTTCATCACTTCCTTCACTCACACGTTCACATCTCCTCCTCAGACTGATCTTATATTCCTCTAAAACCTCCTGCAGACCACTATCTGCTGAAAGAGAAGGAAACATGGGAGACTAAAGGAAACGATTCCGAGAATCTGGTTCACCAACATTAAAACAAGTACTAAAAAATAAAGAAAGGCTTTTCCTAAACATCTTTAATGTCTCTGCTGTACAACACAACAAATAAACCAGAAGAATCCTGTTTTCAGACATGATGACATCAGCAGACAGGTGTTCAGTCTTACTTTGTACAGTGCTGGTCTGACTGGCTGTCTGCAGTCCAGCTCTTTCTCCACACTGGGGACAGGAGGAGTCTCCTGATGAAGCAGACTGGTCCCAGTAGGAGGTGATGCACCGTCTGCAGAACCAGTGTCCACAGCTGGTAGAGACTGGATCCTTCAGGACGTCCTGACACAAAGCACAGCAGGACGGCTGCTCCTCCTCAGGATCATGACTCCTCTTCTCTCTGTGGAGGTGAACACATTACATCAGCGTATAATTTACATGTGCTATAAATGTGTAGCTTGATTTGACCAGTGCCTGCCTCATATCCATCTAAGGTTTTTTGTTCACCATTAAATCTTTTGAACTATACTAGCGTGCCTCCATTGTCTGCATTTGGGTCCAAACCCTCGAGTTTCCTGCTTGACTACAACACAGCCAGAGTTCAGTTGAACTGAAGCCTCTGCTGCCTGCTGAGCTGTCGGATGAATCTGTGCAAACTAAACTATCTGTCCTGATACTGAACTTGACATTTTGGCTGAAGAGACCAATAAACATATTTCAGAACAGCAATGAAGCTCTTGTTCCAGGAAACAATGAGGAAACAATGCTGTCAGTGCTCACCCAGCAAAGAGATCAGCATCAGGGCTGATCCATATTCTCGTGGAGACGTAATGATCAAAAACTCTATCATCTCCAGTCAGTTCACAGTAGAAACTGTCTCTTACTTTGTGTCTGAGGGTCCAGGTTCCATACTGAAGACTGCAGGTCGATCTTTAGACCCTGATCTGGCCTCCTCTTCCTCCAAATGACTCATCTTCTCCCGTCTGTGAGGTGAACCAGTAACACTGGAGACACACCCACTGTATCATAAAGTCAGTACTCCACCTCTAAAGCTGGTAGCTTCTTATTTAGTGTACATTTATTACAATTATAAACAGTGTATTATCCTGCTATAAATCAGCTTTAAAAGCAGCAATCAGAGTTCACACAGACGTCTGTTGTTGGTCAGAGGGTCGTCATAAAGCGACTCAGAGCTGATGACAGTCTGATTTCAAACGTACTCATTCAGGACTTCGGACTGATCGCATCAACACAACAGACATCTAAAGACAAAACGTCTGCTGCCACAGAGCAGCACATATTAAACGTATAACGAGCACACAGGCAGAAAGGAAGCATAGCGTGGTGCTACTGTTCATCTGCACATACAAATACAGCAATAAGTTGCTTTGGAAAAATTATAGCCTGTTTGAGAACATTAAGAAATCTTTAAGAACTGAACTGAAAACTGAAAACAGTTGTTTAAGTCATCAGAATTTCATTCTTTAGTGTTTTAACTTATATGTACTCACTCCTCTTCTCACTGTGAGAAAATGTGTCAGAGTTATTTGGATAAAACTGTTGATGAACTTGAGCGTGGAGCTTGTGTTTGCTGCAGAGATCTGTTGAACCCGCAGGTGGCAGCAGAGTCCAACTGAACCCCAACAGGAAGGTTAAATGTTCCTTTCCTGGACAAGAATTCAGTCTTGGACCCATTTTACTGAGCGCTTTGAGAGCCACGAGCTCTCCTGAGAGCTGAGGATCTAAGCTGTAGGTTTTACTCAAACTCTGTTTCCTCCGAAGAATCAAAGAGCTGTGACTCTTCTTCGCTCCACAGAGACGCTCAGAGCCTCTGACAGGAGCAGAATAATAATAATGAGGACACACTCACCTGTCTTCAGCCTCCTGCTCTGCTGCTGTCACTGAATGGAGTCTGGGCTGACTGCATCACTTACCTTCCCTCTCAGGTGTGCCCCTCCCTGCTCCCGTGACAGGAAATCTTCTTCTTCTTCCTCTTCCTCATCTTCTTTTAGTTTCTTGGCAGATTGCATCGGTCATGTGTTGCATACCGCCACCTGCTGTACAGGAGTGTGTAGAGTGTTGCAGTAAACCTTCGGTTATTCAACCAAACTCAGGAAATCCCGAGTACACCTGTGCGTTTGTGTGCGCGCGCGCTGTGGGCGTGGCTACCTCTCCTGGCACCTGGTGCCGCTGCACACCTGTCCTCAAATCTTCTCATCACCTCAGCGCCAGACTGCTGCTCCCTCCCCAGCCCTGGGGGCTCCTGTGTGTTTACGCCTTCTCTGGGATGACGTGGCGTTTCCGCTCCGCCCTCCGGCCACGCGCCGTGTAGTAGCCTATTCATTCTGGTATTAACGAGTCGTATCGGTTCTTTGTTTGTTCTAGATGTTTGCTTCATTCAGATGCGTGTTATTTTCCCAGTTATGTGTTTAGTTTCGCATATATAGCTAGTTTTTGCGTGACCCGTTAGTTTTATGGTTGTCGTCTGGGGGTAACTCTGTGGGCACGTGAGGTTATACAGGTGGGTTGGCAGATATGGGACCAGCATGCACCTGCGCCTCTGGGTCTTTACCAGAGCCCGGCCACATACAAGGTAGGCTGAGAGGGGCCTTGGTTCCTCTCTTGCAGTGACTGAATGTCAGCTTTCTACGGCAGCGTATCGCTGCCATGCCAGAAAAAGAAAAACGGATCAGTATCACGTCATAACGAGAAGAGTTTCTTTTTATAACAAGATATTTTCATGTGATAACAACATACTAGTTATCTTGTTATAACGAGAAGAGTTTCTTGTTATAACATAAGTTTGCATGTTGTAATAACGGGAAAATATCTTGTTATAACAAACACGTTATGACGTGATACTGATCCGTTTTTCTCATGGCAGCAATACGCTGCCGTAGGTTCCCCCTCAGAAACCGATGAAGTGGTAGCACCCAGTTTTAAAGCCTTAAGACGCCTACAAAATAATGTTGGTGTGGTTCTTTAAATGGAAAGCCATTTGCTTAAGTGAAGTCTTAGAGATTTGTTGTTTCGACTACATTAACGTGCGTTAACTCGCAGACTTTTGTAGGATTAACACAGAATATGTCTGCACACCTTCACGTGGCTGTTCTGGTTTTGGCCAGCAGGGCCCCAGGAGCCTGTAACCTGTGTAATACATCAGAAATTTCTGCACATTGATGCCTCCTTCCTCAGGAATATGTAGCAGTGGTCTTTGTCACTATCTCACACAAGCTTCATTAACCTTGGCTGCTGTTGCGTCTCTCTTCTGTGTCCTCGAGGCCTCTGCAGATTCTCCGTCTGCCGACTGAGCTTTCAGCTTCCTGGACTGAGCTCTGGAGTGATATTACACCCGACATCCGCACACCATCAGCTGCTGGTGTATGTTTGTTACCTGGATGCACAGAGGAAGAGTCGTGTAGCTGTTCAACCCTCTGGAGTCTGTTCATCCGTAACTGAGCACGTTTTACTTCCAGTAACGTAACTTTATTTATAGATCATGAAGATACAAGCTGAGATCTTAAACAGCATCTCCTTTATTTATATCTGTATTTAATCATTAAAAATATGAGAACATTTCAAAAAGTGATTTACAAGCAAACAGCCTTTCAATGAAAAGGCTCCAATCACTGAACGTTATCTTACTTATTCTTTCTTGCTTGTCTTTGATTGAAATATTTATCTGTATTTGTATTTATTTTTGGAGCTGTGACGCACTGGATTTGAAAGTGCTGTATAAATGCAGTTTTACTTGCTGGAGTGGAGCTGACTTCTTCTTCTGTTGTTGTGACAAAGCGAAATACAAAGAGCGCGTACACACACAGCGATGCAATGACGTTTGCGCAGTAATTCTTTGTGTGGTCGTGGTTTGTTTGCCAAAGGACCTCCGAGGTGTCCGGTTCATCGTTCTTCTTCTCAGACTCCTACAAACCCACAGTCTGCAGCACCGAGCACCTCTGGAACATTTAGCAGCTGTTTGCTTTTATACAGGAGACTCAACTGTATGTTGCTGAGCTGAAATGTACCAATAAAAGTCATCCATATAAAAACTGTTTCTGTTTGTGCTACTTTCTACTCCTACTCATTTCAGTAATGGAGTATTTTCTACTGTGTGTTGCTGTGGGTGCGCTGCGCGGGCAGAACTCAGGGGGGCAGTAAGGAGCCGCGAGCCCGGAGCTCTGCCGGGAGTTCAACCCGCAGAAGAAGACGCTGGTTCCGGCCCATGTGAGCGGCTCAGCATGGCTCCGGGAGGGAAGATAAACAAGCCGAAAACGGTAAGAAACACCGTTTTATAGGAGAAAGATTGCATTTGGATAAAGAACACGAAGTGTTTTAGCATGCAGCTAGCATGCACAGCTAACGTAAACGCCGTCTCTGCTAGCAGCTAAGTTAGCTCGTTTACTTCTTCCTGATTCCAAGATATTTACACTTTTTCTGCTCTGACTGTGTCTCTAACGGACAGTTTAAATTAGGACAAGTAGAATTTCGAGGTGCTGGTACTTTACTTGAGTATTTCCATGTTAACGCTACTTTATACTTCTAACGTTGCTCCGCCAGTGAAACCTCGTATCTCCAGGTGTCTGTGACGAGCTGAAGGATGAAGAGTTTCCTCCTCCTCCTCCTCCTCCTGCAGCTCAATAAACTCTTTAAACTCGGATCAGCTGAAGCGTCACAGAGCTCAAAACAGCTGTTTCTCTCAGAGATACGAGGTTCTCACAGGACACGTGAAGACCTCACAGACCATGATGCATTGCTGCAGGTTAAACTACCCTGATACGTACTGGTACTGCAGTACTGTAACTACACCCTGCTTATTATACTGCAGTACTGTAACGACACGCTGCTGATTATACTGCAGTACTGTAACTACACGCTGCTGATTATACTGCAACTACACGCTGCTTATTATACTGCAGTAC
>WNGW01000274.1:0-13074 GCA_011952105.1 Coreoperca whiteheadi
AGGTTGGAACGGGTGGAGAAAAGTGTCAGGTGTGTTGTGTGATAAAAGAGTATCAGCAAGAATGAAAGGAAAGGTGTTCAAGACGGTGGTGAGACCAGCGATGCTGTACAGCTTAGAGACAGTGGCACTGAAGAAAAGACAAGAGGCAGAGCTGGAGGTGGCAGAGCTGAAGATGTTGAGGTTCTCTTTGGGAGTGACGAGGATGGACAGGATCAGGAACGAGTACATCAGAGGGACAGCTCATGTTAGATGTTTCG
The DNA here is from genome assembly GCA_011952105.1 of Coreoperca whiteheadi. NCBI lineage: Eukaryota > Metazoa > Chordata > Actinopteri > Centrarchiformes > Sinipercidae > Coreoperca > Coreoperca whiteheadi. Next base: position 258 of record WNGW01000274.1, read on the forward strand.
GAGATAAAGCCAGAGAGGCCAGACTGAGGTGGTTTGGACATGTTCAGAGGAGAGACTGTGAAAATATTGGTAGAAGGATGCTGAGGTTGGAGCTGCCAGGCAGGAGGTCTAGAGGAAGACCAAAGAGGAGATTTATGGATGTAGTGAGAGAGGACATGAAGTTAATTGGTGTGAGTGAAGAGGATGCAGAGGACAGGGTTAGATGGAGGCGCATGATTCGCTGTGGCGACCCCTGAATGGGAGCAGCCGAAAGGAAAAGAAGAAGATTTCTTATTGTTTATGGTTTAAGCACTTTATATAATTTATTTTGTATTGGGTTAGGCCATGGGCACCTAGGTGATAAAAGGTTCAGTTACGATTGACCAGCATGCACCTGGGTGGGCCTATGGTTTTTTACCAGTCAATCGGTCAGTCAGCCAAGAGAAGAGAGGAAGAAGCAGCAAGTAGGCCTTCTTGGTATTTCTTGTTGTTTGCCTGCACAATCCTGGAATAAATCATCTAAATAACTGCATCCTCTGCAAAAAACATTCAATTTGTACTGTGTAAACCACATGCCCATCGAGCACTTCAGTGATTATTTGAGTTATGTTTAGTTTAAGTTTGATCACACCTAAGTTGTCAAATTGTCACTACAGTCTCTATTAAAGTAATTAGTGGAAATTTTAATGAATAACTTTGCAAAACCTTTATTGTACACCATCTTTTTATAAAGTATGCAGTTACAGACAAAAGGTTGAAATCAATTTAATATTAGACAGATTCACTCACTGGCATCCCAAGCAGAACATTAAAGAGTCCTCCCATCACATGGACACCTTCAGGAGGGACAGGTGTGATGACATTTAAGAGATTAACAGTACAAACACAATCCACCCTAAATCCACACACAGACCAATTCTGAATCTGAAACCACACAAATATTAGTGTATTAACTTATTTATGGCATCTAACATCTTCACACAGATAAAACGTCTTCATTTACGGGAAAAGAACTGCACTTAAACCTTCAACAACATGAGCAAACTACATGTGTCAGTACAGCCACAACTACTGAAATGAGACTGATTTTGTTGATGAGGGCGGAGGCGTTAGGACATGTAGCTGGTTCAGGAGATGTGGTCGCTGGTGAGGCAGTGGTTGTTGTTGGTGTGGTTGTTGGAGCGGGAGTGGTTGTCGGAGCGGCTGTGGTTGTTTGAGCAGTTGGGGTTGTTGGACGGGCCGTGGTTGTGGTTGTTGGAGCGGCTGTGGTTGTTTGAGCAGTTGTGGTTGTTGCACGGGCCGTAGTTGTTTGAGCGGCTGTGATTGACGGAGCGGTTGTGGTTGTTGGAGCGGCCGTGGTTGTTTGAGCAGTTGTGGTTGTTGGACGGGCCGTGGTTGTTGGAGCGGCCGTGGTTGTTTGAGCAGTTGTGGTTGTTGGAGCGGCCGTGGTTGTTTTAGCAGTTGTGGTCGACGGAGCGGTTGTGGTTGTTGGAGGGGTTGTGGTCGTTTCAGCAGCCATGGTTGTGGTTGTTGGAGCGTCCGTGGTTGTTTTAGCGGCTGTGGTTGACGGAGCGTCCGTGGTTGTTGGAGTGGTTGTTGGAGGGGTTGTGGTTGTTTCAGCAGCCATGGTTGTGGTTGTTGCAGCTTCCGTGGTTGTTTTAGTGGCTGTGGTTGATGGAGCGGTTGTGGTTGTTGGAGGGGTTGTGGTCGTTTCAGCAGCCATGGTTGTTGGAGCAGTGGTTGTTGTTGGAGTGGCAGTGGTTGCGGTTGTTGGAGCGGCTGTGGTTGTTGGAGGGGTTGTGGTTGTTTCAGCAGCCATGGTTGTTGGAGCAGCGGCTGTTGTTGGAGTGGCAGTGGTTGTGGTTGTTAGAGCGGGAGTGGTTGTTGGAGGGCTTGTGGTTGTTTCAGCAGCCATGGTTGTTGGAGCGACGGTTGTTTTTGGAGCGGGTGTGCTTTTCGGAGCGGCTGTGGTTGTGGTTGTTAGAGGGTCAGTGGTTGTTGGAATGTCACTGTTTGTTGTAACGTCAGTGATTGTTTGAGCAGTTGCGATTGTTGTTGTTGGATTAGCAGTAGATGTTTCTGCAGCTGTGGTCTGTGCCAGTGAGTTGCCAAAGGCTGTTTTGAGTAGAAAATGTTGGATCAGATTCGCATTCAGTCCCACATTTCAAACTCTTTTAACAACTTTATTTGGAATGAAAGTTTCTCTTACCAACAAACAGAAGAAGGATGAGACAAATCTTTGCAATCATGGTGAAGCAGTTGTAGTTTCTCTTTTCTGCTCTCTGAAAAATAAAATTGCTCATTTTCATCAAGTAAATGAGAAGCTTAAAATGGTTATTTGCATTTTAAACAGAGGAGAACAAGCTGACTGTAAGACTCTTAACTTCAATCGTTTTGTCATATTTTCAGCACATCTGTCTTTCAGTGAAGTGCCAAATAAAATATCAACTTAAAGCTGCTAAACCAGTAATTAAAAGGTCAGGAATTATTGACTTCTATAATGTTCTTCTTTGGCTGACAGTTAATTTAATTTAATGCTAAATGTTGTAACAAAAGTTTCTTACAGGAGCTTTCAGAGCTGCCATGGTTTTAGTTCTGTTTGGAGAGAGATTTGGTTTCGGGGAAGTTGATGCACACAACCATCCTCAACCGCCGAGAATATGAGCTATATACCAATGCATGATAATGATTTGATTTTCAAGTTTGTTGAGGCGTATCAAGCTTCACATTATTGGTGAGCCTAATTAATCAAATTGAGGCTAACATGAAAGGAGTTTTATGATTTTGGAACGGTGTGTTAATTTAAGCCACTCTGAAAAAAGCCTGATCTTCAGACTTTGTCCTGTGTGTAGCGAAAGCCTATTTAAACATATAGCCTATAATTACATTTTTCATGAAGGAGTAGCTTTGAGACAGATTAGAGAAAAATGATAACTGTTGGCAGCCCTGTATAACGTTATATAATAAACCAAAAATGTAAAATAATGTTGTATTAGCTACTAGATTTCAACGCTGAGGAACATTTACATTTGAGATTTTGAACAGGCATGAGCCTAAAAACATTAGGAATCTTGACTAAGACAGACAGGCAGCGCGTCCCCATAACCATAGTAACCCACTGCCTGGGCGTGCGAGAGGGGAGGCGGTGCGCAGCTTATTTAATTTCCATAACTGTGATCACCTGTTCCTTTTATGAGAACTTCCAGGATTCGCCTACATTTTTAGAAATATTTGAAACAATGTAGGCTATTGCATTTTTTGAATAAAAAGTAATTTTGAAGTAATTTGTTTAAATAATAATGGCAAACTGTATTTGTACAGCTCTTTTCATTCGATGCAGCTCACAGTGCTTCACATCAAATTGTATGAAACATATGTAAAACATTTAAACAAATAAACTGATTTAAATCTGGCAGAAAACAACAGTGGAATACAATAAAACAGGGTAGAATAATAGGCTGCATGTTTTTTAAGTATTCTGTATGAAATACATGTATTGCCAGTTGAAAGTTCTATTGGGATAATAGGGTAATGGTGCAGTAAAATGTTTTAATGGCTTTAAATACACGTATACAAAGTATTTTAAAAATAAAATAGCAAAAAGTGTTTCCCCATAATTTGAAAAATAATTTCTAAATTCTAATTTCTAAATAAACTCCCTCTTGTAAACATTTTTTTCAAAATTGCATTTCTTAATAGTGGAGTAATATAGTAGCATTATAGAAGTACTTACAGGTTTATATTCTCTGTCTCTGAAAGTCGTCCACTGCAGTGAATGAAGCTGTGGTGTTCTCTGATTTCAGTTCCTCTTTTATAAGCATGTACATGAGATGACATCAGGCTGGGGACAATGGGCAGAGAAATATGTGCAGGTAATGTAAGGTATGAATGCTGTCCTCTTGGTTAAAGTTGTGAGCCATAATATTTTAATTACTGCCTCTTTCTCTGCTTTTGATCCCCTCATACAACCAGCGCCATCAGTAGGATTTTAAACCTGGCTTAACATGTATTGTGACATTTTACATTTTAACTGAATAACTTTGACTTTGGGTTTATTATCTTTAATTACTTTTTTCTGTTACTGTTGTACATCATTTGAGGCAATGTAATATTTCTGATCAATGCCCTTACTGAATTCTGCATGTAATCACTTCATGTGCAGTCAAAAGTAAATTGTAAAATGTCGAAGTAGGAAGGGAATGATAGTTTCGTCTTCCCTTCATCAAAAAGGGCAAACTGACAGGAAAGATGCAGTCAGTGACCACATCAAAAATCTCCTTTCAGTATAATTATTTGAACAAGTTCAAAGGCATCAGATCATCAGTATATCAAATTACTGAAGTTGAGGTTTCATTTCGGATGTGGGACCCGCGCTAGGGCCATCTAGCTCTGAGGAGGTGGATGTCCTTTGCGTGGAAAGCTGTGACATGGGTGACTCGTCAGCCCTGTCTCTGCAGTATGAGGAGTTAAACTATGCTGGAGGTGGTTACCCGGGTTGTTGCCAGGCTCAAAGCGCCTGGCCAGCGGGGCATAAAGAAGCTGGAGGCTCATTGCCGTAGCAAGCTTGATGAGCGTTTTTCCGGGCTCCACCTCCAGGACAACAGCTACGGCGTTATGAAGGTGCAGTAGTTGGGCGGGGTTCACATCAGTACAGTATGCAGTACTGGGTACCTCAATGTGGAGGCGGACATCCTGTCGAGGCAGGGGCCGAGACCCAGGGAATGGAGACTGCACCCCGAGACGGTGTAGATGATCTAGAGGAAGTTTGGCTGGGCGGAAGTGGACCTGTTTGCATCCCAAGAGAACACGCGCTTTCCCCTCTGGTTCTCCCTTGTGCACCCAGCGCCCCTGGGGATGGATGACTGTACGCTTCTCCTCCGATTGCCCTGCTCCCAGGGGTTCTAGACAAGGTTCGCCGAACAGGGGCCCAGCTGCTGCTCGTGACCCCATTCTGGCCAGCCAGAATATGGTTTTTGGGCCTGGTAGCCCTCCTGGACGGTCTCCGGTGGGAGATTTCGGTCAGGAGGGACCTGCTGTCCCAGGCCAAGGGCGAAATATTTCATCCCCGACTCGGAATGTGGAAGCTCTGGGTTTGGCCAATGAGGGGTCCACCTCCGAGCTGCCGGTCTTTCTACTGAGGTAGTTGAGACCATTTTACAATCTAGAGCCCCCTCCACAAGGAAACTGTACTCTTGTAAGTGGAAGCTTTTCACTGTATGGGGCCGGGAGCACCACCCTGACCCAGTTAACTGCCAGGTGGCTTCAGTGCTGGAGTTTCTCCATGGCTGGTTTTCGGCCAGGCTCTCCCCCCCTACACTTAAGGTGTATGTGGCTGCAATCGCAGCCTTCCACAGTTTGGTGGATGGCTGCTGGCTGGGAAAGCACCGACAGTTTCCTCTGTGGTACCCTAAGGATGAGGCCTCCTGCTCGAGTCAGAGTCCCCGCGTGGGACCTGACCGTGGTACTCGACGGACTATCCGCCACCCTTGAAGCCTTTGGATGACTTCTCTCAATTCAGTTCAATTCAATTCAATTTTATTTATATAGCCCAATATCACAAATCACATTTGCCTCAAAGGGCTTCACAATCTGTAACATACAACACCCTCTGTCATTACACCCTCGAATTGAATAAGGAAAAACTACCCAAAAAAATCCTTTTAACAGGGAAAAAAAATGATAGAAACCTCGGACAATCCGAGCAGCTCCAGGTGGAGCCCAATGAGCAGGACCCGAGCCACTCGTCCCCTGCACCATAGACACAGCAGCACTGCCCCAGCAGGTCGCCATAGTCACCGATCCAGATACATGTCCGGACACTGAAATACCTGCTGAAAGTGACAGTAAGAAAGAAGAGACGGACGACAAAGCACAAAACTCCGGGAGAGGGAAGAAGTCAAGTTAGTAACATGCATTTATGGGATGAGAATGCATACGGATGGAGAGGAGGACAGAGGGGAAGAGAGAGAGGTGCGTCATGTGAAGTCCCCCGACCTAATCAAGATTGGGCTAAGTTGTACAGAGATTCAGATGCGGTCATGCTGGAGGTGTTCCTCCACTGCGTCAGCCGACGCAGCATCTTGTTCCCTCACCGGGAACAATGGTTACATACGTAACCTGGGACGTTTGACAACAACAATAAAACCTTAGGACAGGGTACATTTACTTTAAAGTTCCTGAATAATATAGTACAACACAACTTGCGTATAAAAGTTGCAATAAATTATTTATTCTAATAGAACTTGCAAATTAGTTGTAATAAATCCTTTTGTTAAAACAAATGCTTAAAATTAAAACAAAAACTTGTTTTTTGTGTGTGTGTGAGGGTTTTTAGAGAAAAGAGAAAAAAATAAGGAAGGTAGATCTATACATAATACACATACAAGCATTGATACTATATACTCTAAAATTAACACCATTCACCTACAACTGGCCTCTTCTTGCACCTCCTCAAACAATCCACCCTGGATGATCACCACTGGCCAACCTCAGTTCCCTCTACGAGTTCACTCCATTATCAGAACACACCATCTCGGAACTCATCCATAAAGCCAAAAGCACTACCTAACAGCTCGAACCTCATCCCACTTCCCTCGTCAAAGCCTGTCTATCGTCCATTTCCCCCATGATCACCAACATAATTAACTCCTCCCTTACCACTGGTACTGTACCCCCCTTACTCAAACTGGCTGCCATCACAACTATCTTGAAAAAACCCGGTGCTGACCCAGCTGTCCTTAAACATTACCGGCCCATCAATAACCTCCCCTTCATCTCCAAAACACTTGAAAGGGTGGTTGCTGCACAAATACAGTCCCACCTTGACACAAACAACCTCCATGAACCCTTCCAATCCGACTTCCATCCAAAACATAGCACTGAAACAGCCCTGGTCAAAATCACTAACGACCTCCTCCATGCAGCTGACTCCGGTCTCCTTACCATTCTCATCCTCCTCGACATCAGCTCAGCATTTGATACCATCTCGCACCCTCTGCTCCTGGACCGCCTGGCTGGCATTGGAATCACTGGTGCTGCACTCTCCTGGTTCACATCATACCTTACTGACTGCCAACAATTCGTGTAACTAAGGAACCACAAGTCTGGGTGTTTGGGTGTTTCACTGGGAGTGCCCCAGGGGTCAGTCGTGGGTCCCCTTCTTTTCACCATTTACCTCCTCCCCCTGAGAACACTCCTTCGTCACCATGGGGTTCATTTTCATTGCTACGCCAATGACACACAGGTCTATATCTCCTCTAAACCGACCACTGCCATCCCTCCTACCTCCCTCATCACCTGCCTTGATGACATCCGGAGCTGGATGAGCAGGAACACCAAACGACAATAAAACTGAGGCCCTGCTCATCGGCTCCAAATCCATCATCACCAAATCCCATCACACCCTAGCTCCACCCATCATCTCTAGATTCCGCCCATCACATTTACATTTACATTTACTCATTTAGCAGACGCTTTTATCCAAAGCAACTTACATATGAGAACATTGCTTCGGGAGCATTTTTGGGCTTCAGTATCTTGCTCAAGGGTACTTCGACGCATGGCTGGGGGATTAAACTGCTGACCTTCAGATTGGCAGGCAGCCATTCTGCCACCAAGCCACAGCCGCCCCCGTCACTGACCCAGTCCAGCACCAAAATCCTGGTCCACTCATTTGTCACATCCCGCATCGACTACTGCAACGCTCTCCTCACCGCACTCCCCACCGGACTCCCCACCAAACTCATTAACAGATTGCAAATCATTCAGAACTCGGCCGCCCGGATCATCACCTGTACCAAATCATCGGGCCACATCACTCCAGTACTCATCCAACTTCACTGGCTCTCTGTACAACACTTCATCGACTATAAAAACCTTCTCCTCAACTATAAAGCTCTCCAAAATCTAGCCCCCACTTAGCTCTACGACCTCCTTCACGAATACACTCCCTCTCGCACCCTCCCCTCATCCTCTTCTGGACTGCTAACAATCCCTTCGTCACAACTCAGTACCACGGGTGCCCCAGCCTTCAGTTGCTCAGCACCCAGGCTCTGGAATTCCCTCCCCCCACACATAAGACAATCAGACTCCATCACATCATTCAAGTCTGAACTCAAAACTCACCTGTTCAAACTGGCATACTCTTTATAACTGGACCCTGTGCACTAAACTTGTTTATATGTTTAGTCATGCTTTTATCTTTTATGCTGTATTATGTTATTGTAATGTGACCTTGGGTGACTTGAAAGGCGCCTCCAAATGAAATGTGTTATTATTATTATTTTTATGTACCGTATATACATACAGTACATACATGTAGCCTATACATACGTATAAAAGTAGTCAAATTAAATATTCTCATTGGGGTCCTGGAGGCTCCAAAAACATACATATTGCATACATCCATACATTAACACGTTTCTTACAGAGTCTGCTAGTCACACCTAACAGAACAAGAGAGACTGAACAGCACACGCTGTTAACAGAAAACCCTTCGATTATCTATACCAGTTTTTCCTGTTCAGTGTTTGGAGCTCATCAGAATGGAGCCCATCCCATTCTTGCAACAGATGTATACTCCCATGTATTATTTGATTCGAGTCGGAGAGCAAAGTATCTGTTTTTCTGAAACATAAAATCCTGGAGGTCTTTAAAAAAAAATAATTTCTCCATTACCATAGTTAAAGGGGCACCAAACTGCGTAGGTGCAAACAATTAAATTTGGCAATCAGAATGATAAAAAATAATCAGAAATAAAAACTTTAGTTAATCAAGGCACCACCCTTCGTAATGAAGGAAAATGATTGATTGACTCATTAAATAGACAAAACTATCAATTTGGAACTAGCTAGTATTTGAAGGACTTCATAAAGAAATGACAGACAATTAATTGATTGACTCTCAATAAATACACTAAATTATCAATTTGGAACTCTGATTCATAATTAAATTAATGACTAAACAAAATGACCATTAATAGCTAGTGGATGAAGGATTTAGAATTCAACATAGAAGAGGTTGGAAAATGACTCACTCTTATAAGACATTAAAGAGACCAGCATAATTAAACACAAGCATTTATTTACAAAGATAAACAAGCAAAAACAAACTATATGAAGACTAACTCTAAATACACTAAACTACAGGACAAAAGGGAAAGTGTGTGTGCATCTGTGGGTCTAGCGTGCATAAGGATCAACACGCCTGGTGGTCAGGCAAATAAACCTCTTGCTCAGATGGTGATAAACAGTAGCTGCATGGCTAGACAAAGGGAAATTCAAAAATGGCGGTAAGGCTATGTAGGTCACAGTGTGGCTTTGCTGAAGGCCAAACTAGAGGTGAATGTGTGTGATCTAGCTGATAACGGTGCCAGGTTAAAAGGAGTTAGTTAGCATGCAACACTCTTTGTGGAGCATAATATAAACTAACATCAACGTAGCGGTGGCTACCAGATTAACCTAAAGGATGAAAACACATAGCAACGATAAAACTCAATGAAAACACATCCGTAATGTCACATGCACAAAGTTAACTAAACGGCCCGATACGTAGCCAAGGACCCTGTTAAACTATGCTATGCCCAGTGGTTGCGTTACCAGTCTGTGGGGAGGAAGAGAGCTTGCTGCTCCTTTAGCCGACGTCTGTCCGTCATGTACGGGGCCAGGCGGGGAAGAGTGCTGGTTCTGTTGCGTCAGTTGCAGTACAGTGTCGTGTCTGCTGTGCAGACGAGGAAGCCAGTCGCTCCTCTAGCTCAGACTGCTGCCCCCTCTATATGAAGGACTCTTTTTAAGACTAGAATTCTGTAAACTAACTAAGACTAAGACTAACATTCGCCTAACCACAGCAATAAATAAATTTGTTGAAACATGTTTCCTCAGGTTTGACGTTGAGTTTGTTTTGGGAGACACAGAAGACGGTGTAATGTAACTGTTGTTTTGCACTCTGTTGAAACAAAACATGCTTTTTGCTTGAGGCCATGGGTGTTCATCCTTTTCCGTTTGAACATTGGAGACCGTTGCCTCCTCCATTTTTCATGTATTTTCATTCCCTGAGAGTTTGTGAAATTGGTGAAACAGAGTTAACGTTACGTGATATTTGTTGCTACCTCTGATTGGTGAAACGGAGCCATGTGGTAGATGTACTAACGGCATCTCTTGGGCAGAATAAAGCATAGAATATGCAGAAGAAATGTTAATAAAAAGTTTTTAAAAATAGTAACGAGTCGAGTGTAGCCCCATGTAGCGGAGTAAGAGTAGCGTTTCTTCTACTCAAATATACTCAAGTAAAAAGTATGGTGCAGTAAAACTACTCTTAGAAGTAAACTTTTTTTTCAAAATGTTACTCAAGTAATTGGAACGGAGTAAATGTAACTCGTTACTACTCACCGCTGCACACGAGACATAGTATTAGCCAGATTCCCCTGCTTCTTTCCAAACAATAAACCGCCTTGAATAAAAGGCTTTCATTGATTTCTTCTTCTTATTGTTGCCATTTTAAATGTTGATCTCTCACATTTCTTTACCTTATGAGAAGTCATTAGAATTGCCTCAGTGTTTGAAAGATGCTATTACAAGTTTTATTATTTATAATAACCCTGTCCTTCTGCCTTGTCTTTATGGGTTTCTGTTAGAGTCGTGGTAGACCGTCATTCCTCCAGCAGATGATGTTGCTGCTCTTCACAGTCAGATACTGTAGAGCTTTCGATGCAGTTCAGGCCTTAAAGTCCCCAGAGGTACAGTTGGTGTTTTTTATTGTTTGTGTTTGCCCTTTGTGTGTCATATGTCTGGGCTCACCCTTAGTGACACTGTGAGGAACTCAGAACTTGGAGTAAAACAAATGTCCCTTCATGTTAAAAAGAGCCAGTTGAGGTGGTTCAGCATCTAGCCAGGACTCCTCCCTGTGGAGGGTTTTCAGGCACGTAAAACTGGGAGGAGAACCCCGGGTAGACCCAGAACTGGCCGGAGGTGTTATCTGACCTACAGGAACACATTGGGACAAAGATGATTTTTCTCGAAAGTTTGAATCCGCATTGTTTCCATCCATGTTTACTTTCCAGCAGTCTTTCCTGCCTTTGCTGGAGCGTTGCTGCATGTCGTAGTGCATTGCCACCACCTGTGGATCAGTGGAATAGTAGGAAACCATTGGCAAGAATGTGTAATTTCAACTTCTGTAAAGTGTCTTTGGTAACCTGATAGGGGCTCTAAGAATCATTCATCTATCCATCCATCTTCTACCCCTTATCTGACTCTGAATTATATGTAATATTACTATAAATAAATGAAATTAAAACAAACTCGAGGGGCACCCACGTGTATCACTGTGTTACAAGTGGTTCAGAACTTCACAGTGTACCTTAACTTAAAACAAAAGGGTCCAAATCTGTTGGAACTTGAGGGAATGAAGCCATTTCGAAGTGCGTCCTAGTGCTTAAAAAACTGCCCAGAGCAAATCAAACACCGTATATTAGGTCACAGTGGCTGCTGTTCAGCAATAGTTTCAAGACTTTAACTTTAAAGAGAACATGAGCAGATGAGAGATCCTAAAGGTGCTGTGGATAAAATCATCTCTGCTGAGTTTGCATGTCAGCAGATCCATCTCTATCCATCCACTGATGAAGACTGTGTGATGTGGTTGAAAGCACTGGAAAACACTTGTACCTAAAACAGTGATTTGGCAAGAATATCTCTACTCAGATATTAACTTTGGTGTTTAAGTTGCTGTTGTTGGTTGCTTGTTTGCTGATGTTACTGGGAGTCAATGAAATCTGATCAAACCACATCCACACAGTCCTGATGAAGCAGATTATCTGGGTTTTTGAGTATTAAGCTCTTAATAAACATTAATTTTATATATTCTAAGTTGGTTTTTACCAAAATTTTATTGTAATTCTATCTTATTTACTCATGAATATTTTATGTTATCGAGAAACGCCATGATTTCTAAGGTCTTTATTAAAGTAATTAGTGAAAACCTTTATCGTAAACCATCTTTTTATAAAGTATGCAATTGCAGACACCAATTTGATGTTGACAGATTCACTCACTGGCATCCCAAGCAGAACATTACAGAGTCCTTCCATCACAGATGTTTGGATTAATTATAGACACCTCCAGGAGGAAAAGGGTGTGATGACATGTGAGAGATTGACAGTACAAACACAAACAACCCTAAATCCACACACAGACCAATTCTCATTCTGAAATCGAAAAAAATTGCGTATTAACTGATTTAAGGCATCTAAAATCTTTATACAGATAAAATCACTTCAATTACAAGATAAGAACTGCACTTAACAACTTCAACAACATGAGCCCAGTACATGTGTCAGTACAGCAACAACGACTGAAATGATACTGACTTTGTTGATGAAGGCGGAGGAGGTTGTGGTTGTTCGAGCGGTTGTGGTTGTTGAAATGGTTGTGGTCGTTGGAGTGGTTGTGGTCGTTGGAGTGGTTGTGGTCGTTGGAGTGGTTGTGATTGTTGGAGCGGTTGTGGTCGTTGGAGCGGTTGTGGTCGTTGTTGCGGTCGTTAAATCGGTTGTGCTTGTTGGAGTGGTTGTGGTCGTTGGAGTGGTTGTGGTCGTTGGAGCGGTTGTGGTCGTTGTTGTGGCTGTTGTTGCGGTCGTTAAATCGGTTGTGCTCGTTGGAGTGGTTGTGGTTGTGGTCGTTGTTGTGGCTGTTGTTGCGGTCGTTGGAGCGATTGTGGTCGTTGGAGCGATTGTGGTCGTTGGAGCGATTGTGGTCGTTGGAGCGATTGTGGTCGTTGGAGCGATTGTGGTCGTTGGAGCGATTGGGGTCGTTGGAGCGATTGGGGTCGTTGGAGCGATTGGGGTCGTTGG
>WNGW01000277.1:0-13831 GCA_011952105.1 Coreoperca whiteheadi
ATACATATACACAAACATACATACATACATACTTCTAAAAATTCAAATATACATACAAACATACATACATACATACTTCTAAAAATTCAAATATACATACAAACATACATACACACATACATAAATACTTACACACATACATAAATACATACATACACACACATAAGTGTGAATGCACATACATGCATATAATCACATACATACATACATACATACATGTGTACACACATACATAAATACTTACACACATACATAAATACATACATACACACATAAGTGTGAATGCACATACATGCATATAATCACATACATACATACATATGTACACACATACATAAATACTTACACATACATAAATACTTACACACATACATAAATACAAACATACACACACATAAGTGTGAATGGACATACATGCATATAATTACTTACATACATATCCAGAAACACACATGCATACATACATACATGAGTATAAATATTCGCACATACATGCATACATACATACATACATACATACTTCTAAAAATTCAAATATACATACAAACATACATACATACATACATACATACATAAATAGTTACACACACATAAATACATACATACACACACATAAGTGTGAATGCACACACATACATACATACATACATACATACATACATAAGTGTGAATGTACATACACAAATTTAATCATATATATACATACATACATACATACATAAGTGTGAATGCACATACATACATATAATCACATACATACATACACACATACATATACACAAACATACATACATACATACTTCTAAAAATTCAAATATACATACAAACATACATACTTACATACATACATACATATATACATGCATACATATGTACACACATACATAAATACTTACACACATACATAAATACATACATACACACACATAAGTGTGAATGCACATACATGCATATAATCACATACATACATACATACATATGTACACACATACATAAATACTTACACACATACATAAATACATACATACACACATAAGTGTGAATGCACATTCATTCATATAATCACATATGTTTGTACATATGTATGTATGTATGTATGTGAATGCACATACATGCATATAATCATATACACAAATACATACACACATACATATGTACAAACATACATAAATAGTTACACACATACATAAATACATACATACACACACATAAGTGTGAATGCACACACATACATACATAAATACATACATACACAGACATAAGTGTGAATGCACATACATGCATATAATCACATAAATACATATGTACAAACATACATAAATAGTTACACACATACATAAATACATACATACACACACATAAGTGTGAATGCACATACATAGATACATACATACATACACATAAGTGTGAATGCACATACATGCATATAATCACATACATACATACATGTTTATAAAAAGTCAAATGTACATACATACATGCAAAAATACATACATAAGTGTGAATGCACATACATAAATATAATCATACATACATACATACATAAGTGTGAATGCACATACATGCATATAATCATATATATACATACATACATACATACATAAGTGTGAATGCACATACATACATATAATCACATACATACATACATACACACAAACATAAATACATACATACACACACATAAGTGTGAATGCACATACATACATATAATCACATACATACATAAATAAATACATACATAAGTGTGAATGTACATACACAAATTTAATCATATACATACATACATGTTTATAAGAAGTCAAATGTACATACATACATACAAAAATACATACATAAGTGTGAATGCACATACATGCATATACTCATATATATACATACATACATACATACATAAGTGTGAATGCACATACATACATATAATCACATACATACATACACACACAAACATACATACTTCTAAAAATTCAAATATACATACAAACATACATACATACGTACACACATACATAAATACTTATACACATACATAAATACATACATACACACACATAAGTATGAATGCACATACATGCATATAATCACATACATACATACATACATACATACATATGTACAAACATACATAAATAGTTACACACATACATAAATACATACATAAACACACATAAGTGTGAATGGACACACATACATACATACACATAAGTGTGAATGCACATACATGCATATAATCACATACATACATACATGTTTATAAAAAGTCAAATGTACATACATACATGCAAAAATACATACATAAGTGTTAATGCACATACATAAATATAATCATAAATACATACATACATACTTGTATATAACAAGTCAAAAATACATACATACATACACACATACATACATACGTGTGAATGCACATACATGCATATAATCATAAATATACATACATACATACATAAGTGTGAATGCACATACATACATATAATCACATACATACATACACACAAACATACATACATACACACACATAAGTGTGAATGCACATACATGCATATAATCACATACATACATACATACATACAAACATACATACATGTTTATAAAAAGTCAAATATACATACATACATAAGTGTGAATGTACAAACACAAATTTAATCATATACATACATACATACATGTTTATAAAAAGTCAAATGTACATACATAAAAATATACATACATAAGTGTGAATGCACATACATAAATATAATCATAAATACATACATGCATACATACATGTATATACCAAGTCAAAAATACATACATACATACATACATACTTCTAAAAATTCATATATACATACAAACATACATACATACATATATACATACATACACATATACATACATAAATACATACATACACACACATAAGTGTGAATGCACATACATGCATATAATCACATACATACATACATACATACATACATGCATACATATGTACACACATACATAAATACTTACACACATACATAAATACATACATACACACACATAAGTGTGAATGCACATACATGCATATAATCACATACATACATACATATGTACACACATACATAAATACTTACACACATACATAAATACATACATACACACACATAAGTGTGAATGCACATACATAAATACTTATACACATACATAAATACATACATACACACACATAAGTGTGAATGCACATACATGCATATAATCACATACATACATACATACATGTATATAAAAAGTCAAATGTACATACATACATGCAAAAATACATACATAAGTGTGAATGCACATACATAAATATAATCATACATACATACATACATACATAAGTGTGAATGCACATACATGCATATAATCATATATATACATACATACATAAGTGTGAATGCACATACATACATATAATCACATACATACATAAATAAATACATACATAAGTGTGAATGTACATACACAAATTTAATCATATACATACATGTTTATAAAAATTCAAATATACATACATAAATACACACACACATACATAAGAGTGAATGCACATACATGCATATAATTACTTACATACATATCCAGAAACACACATGCATACATACATACATGGGTATAAATATTCGCACATACATACACACATACATACATACTTCTAAAAATTCAAATATACATACAAACATACATACATGTTTATAAAAAGTCAAATATACGTACATATGTACACACATACATAAATACTTATACACATACATACATACAAACAAAAAAGTCACGATTCAAGTAGCTCAATGCAGCGTACTTCTACTCAAGTACAAGTAAAAAGATTGGTGCAGTAAAACTACTCTTAGAGGTACATTTTTTCAAAAATGTACTCAAGGAAGTGTAACGGACCAAATGTAACTCGTTACTACTCGTCATACATGTATGTATGTATGTGAATGCACATACATGCATATAATCATATACACAAATACATACACACATACATAAGTGTGAGTGCACATACATGCATATAATTACTTACATACATACATACATATATACATACATATCCAAAAACACACATGCATACATACATACATACATACACACACACGCATACATGTACATGGATACATACATACATACATAGACACATAAGTGTGAATGCACATACATACATGTATATAATCATGCAAATACATACATACATACATACATACATACATAAGTGTGAATGCACATACATACATGCATATAATCATACATACATACATACATATAAGTTTCCATCATATACATACAAACATGCAGATTTTCATAGTATACATACATACATACATATGATGCAGGTTTCCATCATATACATACATATGCATGCATGTTCTTTCATGCTGATACTCTTTTATCACACAACACATCTGACTCTTTTCTCCACCCGTTCCAACCTGCTTGCACTCGCCTCTTCACTTCTTTTCCAGTCTCCATTGCTCTGAACCATTGACCCTAAGTACTTAAAAATCTTGCACCTTCTTCACCTCTGCTCCCTGTAACCTCACCGTTCCACCTGGGTCCCTCTGGGAATACGCACATGTATTCTGTCTTACTGCGGCTAAGCTTCATTCCTCTGTTCTCCAGAGCAGACCTCCATCTCTCTAGATTTTCCTCCACCTGCTCCCTGCTCTCACTACAAATCACAATGTCATCCGCAAACATCATAGTCCATGGAGATTCCTGTCTAACCTCATCTGTCAGCCTGTCCATCACCAGAGCAAACAAGAAGGGGCTCAGAGCCGATCCTTGATGCAGACCCACCTCCACCTTGAACTCCTCTGTCACACCTACAGCACACCTTTGTGGGAAATGTTACTGTATTTTTAGGGTACCGGGGAATCAAGGAATGGGAAAACGTGGATTTTGCACGCCTCATATCTGCAGTCCGTGGCACTGGAAGGGGCAGCTTTATATACGAGTGGTCACAATTAACGGTTGGTCCAAAGGTTCAGAGAGTGCTTGTTGAAGAACGACACCTATTATTACTATTATTATTATAATTAAAAGACTTCATTATTCTGGTGAACTTTGCCTGTGGCCCGCTTATACAAACATCTACAATGACGCTCTCCACTACCTCGAAGAAGAGGGCTTCCTCAACATCGCCAGTGCTACACACCTCTTCTGTTGCCACTATTTGTTCCTGCCACATCTGCAAGATGACCTGGACACTTTCCGCAGTGGCTCGGCCAATCTTGCAATAAGAACAGAAGGCCATATGACCCCTAATCAGCTGTGGGCGCTGGGCCAAATCCATCACACAATTCCAGGTCCAGATAACATTGAGGTATGTCCAAATGTACAACTTAAATTCTTTCAATACTATGGATCTTATGTGACATTTGGGCTTGCAAAAATAAATGTGTACACAAGTGATTAAAACATGCAAGTAAGTTAATACTCCTGCCCTGGCCCTTGGCTCAAATGCATAGGAAAAGTTTCCCCATGGGGAAGTGTAACTTACCTTACCTTAAGATAACATGTTGGAACAATAAACAATTAGCAGTGACTTACAAAAGTGCAGGTCACAGTAAGTGCCATGAGAATTTGCTGAACAACATGGGCGGTGGCTATGGGCTCATAGTCCCAGAAAATGAGAGATACTGTATGTGAAGACAGGTGTGAAAAGGCCAGAAAGGATAAATGAGTAAGGAGTGTACAAATGTTCCAAGCCAAAAGTGCCCACCTTACTGCTGCAGTCTGTCTTTGCCTATCAAATACATAATAATAATAATAATAATAATAATAATACTGCATACAAGTGAGGCTTTCTATTTTTGTCATTTATAGGGTATGGATATTCCTCAGATTGAGTGGGAGAACAGTGGATTTACTCCTGATGGCCACTCCATTGTCCCAGAAACAGAAAGCACATCGACTGATGGACAGCTTTAAGAGTCTGTTTACCCAAGAGCTGCTTGCCAGTCCTTCGGCTGTGACATCTACATTGCTGCTGTTCAGTTTTGTGAGCATATTCTATCCGCCAGACTGGAGACCACTGAAGAAAGTGGATAAACTGACTTAAATGAATGCCATTACACCATGAAAAGACACTACACAATGACTAGCTTCCAGTCTAGGGCTTCTACCAACGCTTACTAAATGTTTTTTCAGCATTAACAAATCTGCCTGGAGTTGCGCTCTTATCCAAGTAAAGACACATTTTTATGCAGAGATTGTACATCAGTCACTGCACAGCAACAATTATGAACCCTTATTTTGCTGAGAGACACATGACTTAGCTTTGTCACACTCAAATGCACACACGAGGAAAGGCAACTCCTAAAACACACATACATGTAGTATGAGCGCAATGGCTTGCTAGGAGTCTTTTTAAATATTAGTAATGTCATTTAACTTTTGTTTCGTTTCTACCATAATCCCATCTGTTATTCGTAATATTTAAACTTTCAGTGTGTAAGATTTAGGGGGCTCTATTGGCCGAAATGGAATACCATGTTCACAAATAAATAATCACCTGAAAATAAGAGCTGCTGGCTTTTCATGACCTTTAGAATAAGCCCTTACATCTACAGAAGGAGCACACTGTATATACTGTAAATAATCATCCACTCCATGTACATATAACCATTCAATGTTTATTTCTTTGCACTATTTGTATGGTTTACTACTTGACTTGCATATTGCTTATATTTATGTTGGTTGTTTTTATTTTTATAAATAAATATACACACACACACTATACTTATCCCCCCCCCACACACACACACACACGACGTACATAAGAGTCCTATTCTTTACCTTTGTATAGATTGTTGTCCTTGTTCTTAGCTTTTATGGCCATTCCTGTGTAAAGTGCATTAAAAGCAATGAAAACAAAGTTCAATTCCTTGTGTGTGTTCTGAATTCCAACAGCAGTATTTAATAAAACAGGATATCCACGAAAGTTATATAATTTATATGAGGGCAAATAAAAAAATTAAGTCAACTGAGCACAACATTGAGCCAAATGATATAATATCATCAGTTTTTGCTTCAATAGACTTTATTTAGTCATCACTTGTTTTTGTCATGGAAAAATACTTTTTAACATCTTTTGTAATCATTTCCCATGGAATAATTAGCATTGCTTCTTTATGGGAGAGAAGATGTAACGGCGAGATGGTGTATTTTTGAAATTAAAACTCAATATGCACATTACCTGAAGGGGACATGTTGATTAAGTAGAATTATTATAAAGAAATATGAAGTGGTACTGCCAAATGGTGAATTTAAAGCTCAAGTCGCCTTTTGCCAAAGCATAAACACCCGCTCTAACTGAAGTCTGATAACTGTTAAGAAAATTATATAAAAGCTCATTTAACTAGAAAATGCAGTAGGATGCGCTGACAACTGAAATGCTGATAATACAGAAATATGAAACAAATTGCCTGAAAAACTGAAAGCTCAAATGCACTGACTTGCACTGCTGAAAAAGTTTAAACAATGGTATAAATAAGAACCTCTGCTTTCTAGCAACACATTACACAAGGCCAAATCCTGTTCGGCAAGCGCCAATACAAGCCAGGATGTCATTACTAAAGGATGCACAGTCCTTGTAATGCCCTGGGATTTGCAAGGTCTCATAACAAGTGGAGGCAGTGGGGAAGCTGCCCTTGACCACCTCAATGGACAGATTATTCCTAGGCAGAATCTCCCACCCGATCCAGATTTTCACCAGATCGGTCAATTCATTAGGTGATGCTGTGGATTGGACAAAAATGGATTAGATGAACTTACTACATTTAATAAAAGTAATACAGGAAATATAAATAATTTTTAGTAGTCAATTAATGCATCATATTTGTTATCTGTAATTTAACACATTTTTGGAGCTAGCTTTTTTTGCTTTACATATTAAAACGAGTATCGTTGCACACCTATGTGTAGGACAGGTGTGCTGGAGTGGAGTAGATAGCAAATCTAGCAAGAGTAAAGTGGTTGGTAAGACCAGAAATGTAAGATACCAGGTCTTATACCTGATCCGCCCTTTAACCTAAATATTGTTTTGAATAAAGAGGTTTGTAGGTGAAGGGCGTGCAGCTCTCGACTCTTTGGATTTGCTATCTACTCCACTGTGATACACCTGTCCTACACATGCAGGAGTGCAAAGATCCTCTTTTTAATAATAAACATACTAAATAGAACAATTTCTTTAACTAACATTAAAAAGAAACTTGCCACTTACATATAAAAACTTCGGGTGATTAATTTACTTTCATAGCATGTCGGCATGATTTCTAACTCTGTAAACATACCATTTTCAATGAAGTGACAAAGATAACCTCATTTTGTGTCAACTGAGCGATCATCATCATCATCACGAAGCCAGGTGACGTGCTGAAGCATTACCTACATTGATAGCATTAAAACACATTAATCATTTTGCCACTTTATCATGGCTTCTTAAATCATTATATTTGGTGTGACTTTTGAGCTCTATTGTGGTTATTCAATGACCACCAGACACATGAAAATCACCAACCGTTACTGGTTACAAACCCCCAGAGCATTAAGACAAGCACACTGCCTAATTCAAAGTCATTATGAAGTATGTGAAAAGCATACAAATAAGGTAAAGTGGCAATCTTCTCCTGACACATTTACTAATTCAACATTTTCTTAATGAAAAATGTTTACAATCAACTATAACATCAAAATAATGACATCGTACTGGAGGGTGTGGTAACCAAACAGTGGTGTTTGACAATATGTCCTAAAAAGGGACAGTTCACACCAAAATGACACATACAGCATTTTCCGCTTACCTGTAGTGATATTTATCAATCTAGACTGTTTTGGTGTGAGCTGCCAAGTTCAGAGATATCGGCCACAGTGATGTCGGCCTTCTTTTGACTATAATGAAACTATACGGCACTCGGCTTGTGGAGCTCAAAGCGCCAAAAAATACATTTGAAACACTCAACAGCAATGACAGACCTTGTTGTGAGCAGAATCTTGTAGGAACTTAACATCTTTTTAAAAAAAAAAGAAAATAAATCCCCATTAGATCCTTAGTAAAAACTGTTAAGGAAAAAACCTTTGCTTTTATGCCCCTAACAAATTAGATTCCAGCTGCAATACCACCCCCACATTCAATATTCATGTTCTTGCCAAACAACTTATTTATCTCTTGCCAATAATTGCCAGGGAATATTTCAGCAATGCACACACAGTATATCCAGCATGTCAAAACTAACACAGGTTAAAAGTAAGGCTTACTGAATATGTGTCATGTGTTCCATTGCACCATACATATTAATTTCGCATCGAGGCTGTCGTGATCACATTACAATTTTGTCACTAATTCATTTTGAGGTGAACTGTCCCTTTAAAATGGGATTCATTTTCCTGTTAGCAGCCATCTATTCTTAGACAACCTTAAAACAAGACTAGGAACTAACCATAAAGATTGATAACGGACACAATGATTGATGGTGGATAAAGATATGAAACCTCTGCCAAATAATAGCATTCAAGAAAGGCCTACATTTAAAAATATTAAATTATATAAATATATACAAATAAGAACAAATTGTAAAAAGTTACCGTAGGGCTATAATCCACTCCTCCTCCTTCTGGAAATAACATGGCCCTGAGGTCAGGAATGCCCTCATTGGGGTCTCTTTAAGACCACGTCTGAACTGCCTTATTTGACGCGTGACACGTCCAATTACCTATTAATGACAATAATGAACAGAAGGTGGAACACATTATGTAATTTATTATTCCAAATCAAGTTCTGGGAATGAGATTAAGGTCTGCAAACATGTCACCATTTCCTTAATGTCATGCACAGCATGAACCAAAAGCCGTCTCAAAAAGCCATCTTTGGTTATTTCCAGCCAGGCAAGAGAGGTCCCAGGCGTAGGCCAAGTCCTGGACACTTGTTTTTTCTTCATCGGAGAGTTCAGATTCCCCTTCAAGTTAAAAGACATACAGGGATGTAAAAGAGGAAAAAGAAACAAAAGATGCGGACACTACACAACGGGTGTAGAAGGTTTCCACCTCCTTAGCCATTTTTCCACAAAATAATAGAACACACTGTGCAAAGGGAGTGGGGACTTTATTGCTTCTGTAAATAAAAAGGGAAGAAATAAAGAGGTTAGCTGAAAAACATAGCCTGATCGTTTGCCGGATGTCCAGGTCTGGACAGACCTCCATTGCTACGGTAGCAGTTTCAGGACTTCCTCCAAGCAGGACATGAACAACAGCAGGGCTAAGCCCTGACAGGCATGGTCCTCCATGAATGAAGGAGTGCCCCACCATTCTCCCTGCCATGATGAACAGGTCACTTTCCACACGAAAGTGAGAGGCTGAGGGCACTAAATGGCCTGGTTCTCCATCAAAGAGCCATGTAACATCAGCATAAGCTGTATAGGAAAGCTGTATAGTTTTAGACAAACTAAATATGAATTACTACATTTAACACAACCATTCAGTGCAAACACAGTGGTTTATAAATGGAAATTTAAATTCTTGCCATCGTAGGCATTATATACAGTATTTTCTCTAACCTTTACAACTTTCAGGGTCAAGCAAACAAACGGATATAAAAAACAAAATTTGAGAAAGAGTTTTTTGGAAACACGAGACTTTAATAAAATAACACTTGCTATTGACAAGTGATGTTGCACATAGCTGCAGTCTACATACCATAGTTGATGCAAAACCCTGACTTCAGCTTGTCCATGCAAGTTGAGAAGAAAAAGCGGCTTACACCCTCTCCGAGGGCTGCATCACCTGTAACACAACGCAGGGTTTGATATAGTAAAAAGGCAAAAGAAATACTTCAAGTAGTCCTAAACTACTGTGACATGTAATTGAAGCTACCTTTAAGTGTGCAATTCAAGGGTTGTGCCCAATCCATATTCCGTTTCTTATAAATGCAGATGAGTTCAGCGTCCTGTTCAGCAGGGCTAGTCCTAATACCCATGCTGAGAAGTAAGGGTTCCTTCCTTTCATGAATGCTGATAACAGAATCCCGAAACCGAGACATGGCCCTGCACGGTGAGCCGCTCTAGTAATAGATAAAATAAAAATGTTACCAATTAAGCTTTCATGTAAGGCTTTCCTGCAACGAGAGTAAAGGCACGTCATTGGTCCGTTGTAAAGGAGTTGTTTGGAGTTCCTCATGAATCGGAGCAATGTAAACAGTGCATTTACCCCTCTGGTGGCAGCCTTCAGGATCTTGCCTGTGTAGCCAGTTTCATCAGGTGCAACAATGGAGAGTTTTCTGCCCATCCTCCAATAGAAAACATACAAGATATACATGATCTTTATAGTCAACCACTTAACCATAAACTAGATGAATTTGGTTCATTTTACTTTAAAAAAAGGTTTACAGTAAGACATGACTTTATAAATGTCCTTAACACAGAATGCCAAATCACATTAGTAATGAGACAACAATGAAAAGATCAGCTCACAGTTTTATATGGGGACCATTTAGTCAAAATAAAAGCTGTCACTGTTTTCAATACTGACACACACACAGTTGTGGCTACCTGCTGCCTTGTAAAGCAGCCAGCCACCAGTTACTGTCTCCAATATTGGAAATACAACTTTGAGTGTTATCACAAAACTGTGAGCAAAACAGTTTTCGTTTGAAAATGCCAACAGTTCATGATGAATAAACATTAATTCCTTAGAAAGAATGCTGCTAACTGTTAAGATGAAAGCTGATTGTACTAGCATGTCAGTCTTGCTTTGATGAATTGAAGATTAATATTTTGAAATGTGTGAATTAAACCCATGCCAAAAGATTCTTAGTTAATAAAGTTAAAGTTAATAAAGTCTACGTTAAAAGGGATATTTCACCCAAAAATGTAAATCCAGTCATTATCTGCTCATGCTAGTGTAGACTGAGATGAGTGGGGGTTTTTTTCCCTCCCATACAATTTACAGGAGCTCGCCAGGCTCACTGCCAGAGAAGCTTTCTTACAAACAATTGCAGTAAATGGTTGCCAGTCCTGTTTGCCACAATTCAAATAGGAGTGGTGTAGGACTAATTAACTGAAATCTTCATTTTCTTCATCTATAGCAACTGCTTACCTCATTATGTGTTGTTCTGGCACCTGAATTAGCAGTCCTGCCGCCCAGCCCTGCCTGCAGGTGGACTAGTTGCTCTGGCCCTGTTGGTGTTTTTTCATATTGTTTCGGTAACAGATGGAAAGCCACTTCTAGTGGTTTAGGTCTCTTAACAGGAACAACATTCACTGTATGAAGAAGCCTCTTACCTCTTCCCCTAGTTAAGATACCTGGAAAGGACCTGTAGGAAATAATACAGTCTATTAAAACTTAAATACTATCAAACCATCCATTTTCATCTGATCAAGTTAATGTACAGAATGTAATGCTGAACCTTGTCATTGCCATTTGAAGTGAAGGTATTGGTGGCTGATGGCCTCACCGCCCATAGAATCATTAATCACAGTCTGTGATTGTTAAGTTAAAAAAAAATCATATCCAACATGTGCACAGAACTGAAAGCATATTTTTAAATAGTAAACCTTAATTCTGCTGGGCCAAGGGACATTGTCGCTGGCTGCACCATCTCCTCTTCCAGATGGGGACAATAAGAGCAATAAGTGCCCGGCTGACTGAAGTATTTCAGCATGACTACCCTGTCAACACAAATATGGCACAGAAAGAAAATACAAACATCACCACAAATTGAATTGAAATAGTTCAGTAGCACAAAGCCTAAATAAGGTAAACAGCTGAAAGACCTCACCTAATAAGTGGGATTTGCAATCTGAAATTTTTTTTTTATATGTATATATATTATATATACATACACACACAAACATTTATTTTAATGTAATTGTTGCAATTTGTCTTGTGAAATACTGAATAGTTTTCAGCCTGTAGGCCGCCTCTGATTTATTCATTCAAGATTTTTCCAGAAAATGGAAAAGCATTATTTGGTTGAACTGCATTTGCGTAACTGTGCATACCTGTAACATGTGGGCATCGCTTAATTTTAAGGGGTCACAGGCCAAAAAGTTGAGAACCACTGACCTAAACAAACTGTTCATCTCAACAACCAGACGTTACTTGCTGTTAAACACTTTTAGCTAGCTAGCTTATACAACACAATAGCTGCACTACTGTGACTATCCCTTTCTAACTTCTCTTCAAGGGAAAGTGACAAGAGCAAATCAGCTGCATTAATGAACATAACCCCTATTAATATCCCAAGAATTCAAATGCAGTTTCAGGGCTTGCCTTTCATTTTGTACTGGCCTCTGGCCCAACCTTTAATGGCACTGGCCCTAAAACAGAATGAGCTGTATTAGCATTTTATATTGGAGTTGGATCCTTACAGCTCAGCTCCTCACAGCTGACTCATGGGACATAATGTGCAATAATGCTCATTAAAGGAAATATCACAGACATAATAACGAACATGCTGTGCTAACCATGCACTCTTGACCCCTATACGAACTACATCCGATTGGACACGTACAAACATATCCCTCACATTTTTCAGCCATATTGGTACCGGTCTTTAACATTGTGTATATTTTGACTGCCCCATACTGTAGTCTTTTGTATACTTGCACTCTTAAAGCTAACTTTGGAGCCTTCTGGCAGCAAGTCAAAGGCTACAGCACTCAGTTTCCCTTGCTACAATAACATCACAGTCAATCCAGCTAGCTAACGCTAGATATAAATTCATTCTGTGTCACTTGTTGGCTAAGGTACCCTAGCATTTACATTCATAATTAGGTTTTTGTCAGCATAACCGGTACACGCCCGCGGACGCACAAAGCGGAGAGTAACACGT
>WNGW01000278.1:0-13470 GCA_011952105.1 Coreoperca whiteheadi
TTTAATTTTTTTCAGTATTACACTTTTGTGCCTTGTTTTTAACATTTGTGCCTTTTCCGTGTATAATCAATAGATAATAATTGTTATTAATATTGTGTCGCCCAACACCTCAGTCAGTTGTATTTCGCCTGCAGCCGTGATGAAGCGTTGTCTTGTTGTTATTCCCACGTGAACACTCGACTGACTGACAGCACTGTCAGAGTCAGTGTGAGGTAATAAAGTGGGATCAGAGCAGACTGCAGGAGGTTGAACATCTCTCCTGTTATTTCAGCTTCTCTGCTCTGAGTTCAGGATCTGAGCTGTTTCTCTCACAGATTAATAACACAGATCAGAGCTGAGACAGTGAGCACTGAGCGCTGAGACCAAACTGAACTTCCTGCAATGATTCTGTGACCAGAGTCGGCGGTTGTAACTGTCATCGTGTTATTAAAGCGATAAAGGCTGCAGAGCAGAAACCCACACAGCTGCAGGAAAGGAAGTGTTGATTCGCTGTCAGCAGGTTTTTGTGAGTCCTAATAACCACTGAGAACAGATTCATATCTGCTGCTGTACACACTCATCAGCTCCTCTCCCTCTCTGTAGCTGCTTGTCTTTTCTCGTGTTGTCTGGAGGCCTGTTTCCCACTGAGCCCTCCCCCCACACAGAGTCCACCAGGGGCCCGTTTCAATCAGGCGCCTCAACCAACTCTGAGTTTAAACTTCAACTCTGAGATTGGAAACTCTGAGTCTTGGGTTCCAGAACAGCTGAAGTGAGTTAGTTGAATCACCTCTAAGTAGACTGACTCTGAGTTCAGCAGCACCACTACAAAAAGCCGTCACCACTGGAGCGCAGGTATTAGGATTCACCATGGAAACAGCGCCAGACAAAAAGCGGGCTGCAGATTTCTCCCCAGGAGAATCGGATGTGCTTCTACAAGCTCCCGGAGAAGATGAGCAAGTAGAGTATTTATAAAGAAAATAAAGCGCCACGGCTGCAGCGGCGAGGGACAGAGAGGCTGCTGGGAGAAAATAGCTGCTTTTATACAGTGTTGGGTGTAATTAATTACTAATACATTTAAATAGCCTACTATAGGCTACTTTAATTCTTTTTCACTTGAAAAAGGATGACTCTTGGTTCTTCTGTGATTTAAAGATACATCTGAAGTAAGTGCATTAAATACTGCAGAGACTGTAGAACAGTTCTGTTTAAAACAACAGTGGATTTAACATATTTTTTAATGTTCAAATCTCCCTCTACGCACTTTGGTCACTTTCATGTCTCCCCTTGTATTGTTCAAGTGGTTGGGGTTGACATGGGATTTAGAAAGTAATTAGTAGGCTAATAAGTAATCCAGTTCTGTAGAGGGATTAATTAGCACTTTAATCTAATAGCACTGCTGAAGGTGTCATCTGTAGCTAGTATTGTGGCCAGGAAACAACACAGAGATTCTCAGGAAGCGCTTCAGAGCGAGGCTCACTTTCCTTCCCGCTCTGCAAACAGCAGCCTTACTAACATGTTCACGGCCACGATGGCTGATGTCACTGATGCAAGGACGGATGAGATTACGGATGGATCTACCCGACTGTAAAGAGAAACGATAGCGCGCAAATAAAAATGCACAGGGATATGGCAAAGAATCCCCTCGGACGAATGAATGCAGCCTCTTCACCTACAGGATGGTCCATAAGAGCACATGATGCCTTTGAGTCCGTTACCCTGGTAACAGTTACCCTGGTAACTGACTCGGAGTAGAAGTTAGCGCTCTTTCAGAAACGGGCCTGACCTACCCCACTTTCTCAGGTTTAACATACCTCCGTTTCTGAAACAGAGAACCCAGAGTTCCCCTTATTTCAGGGTTAACATACTCACAGTTTTCACTTAACCTCCTTTCTGAAACGGGCCCCTGAGCCCAGAGACCAGCAGCGACCACCCACCTGAGGTCACGTCCATATACTATATAACGCTCAAACATGTAAAGAAGCACTATCTCCACCTCTGTTCAGTTTGTGGGAGTTGCTTTTAGTTCTATTCATTTAAACTACAGAGACAAACAGCAGCTGATTGGCTGCTCTCTGAAGACGTTTTCTCGGTTCTCCTTTAAAGTGAGAAACACTGTCAAACCAAACCAGAGCAACATCAGCCTGTCACCTAAGATATGACTGTGAAGAGTCGGATCGTTTTCAGCATGAAAAGCTGCTGGAAGAATGACAACACGTTGCAACCTGTCTGACATTACGTGTCTCTTTACGGTGTCAGAAACCACGGCTGTGTGACAGATTTCTAACTAAACCTCATCATGTGCTGGATTTCTGTGTTGGCTGCTGGTGCTGACGTTACACATCACAGAGGAACACCACCACCCTGTGGTCAGTCAGAGGAAGTGCAAGGCTTCCCAGGTGATGCTAACGGTGGTCGCCATGACGACACGATGATGCTCTTACCTCTGATTTTACTGGCAAATAACCCACAGGGACCTCTAGTGGATAAAACACACAACAGCTGATGACTAGTATTACTGGCGTTGTTGGTACCTCACATGTGTACTAAAGTACAGCACCTGAGTAACTTTACACCACTGTTCATAACAACGTCACAGAAGTGACTGTAACTCCGATTCAGACGTTTTAAAGGAAATTAAAACCGCCGATTGGCGTTACGTCAGCGTGGGCGTGGCCGTCATTGCGTGATTGACAGGTCATTAAGTAATTGGCTCGTGCGTGTGAAGTGTTGGACAGCACCGGGACTACAGCAGGAGATATGTGCAAACTCTGCTGTTTCTCACCAGAAATCCTGCTCAAACGTTTCCAGCTGACGGAGACTAAAGACTTTTGTTCAGAAGGTGAGTTTCGTTCAGCTGAACTCAGCAGGAGGAGGAGGAGGAGGCGCTGTGGACTCTTCATCACCTGGTGAGCGTTTCCTAAGCGATAATTACATGACTGTGATGTTTTAGTTCCTAAACACACTCTTGGTTACATTTGAGAGGAGGTGGAACAGAGTGGGCACAGACTCCAGTCACGGGGTTGTTGGATTGATTTGGTTCAGGTGAGGCTCACCTGGGGCACGTTAGAGCTGAGCACGTGCGCCGTTTCGCTCCGGTTTCCGGGTTGAACGACGTTACACATGAATGCATCAATAGTTAGAATCCAATAATCTCATATACATGAATCTGAACTGGGCCATTCTGCATAATGACTACTTCTACTACAACTTTGAATGCAAGCTCTTTCCTTGTAATGGAGTATTACCCAGTAATATTTCTACTTTTACTTCAGTAAGACTTTACACTGTAGCTGTTTTATTTTACTCTAGTGATGTTTTGATTGCAGGATTACACTGTAGTTTTTGTACTTTACTTTGACTCAGATAAGGTATTAAACTGTAGTATTTGTACCTTTTACTTAAAGGAGCAGTGTGTAGCATCTAGTGGTGAAATTTCAGTTTGCAACTATTTGAATACCACCTGCCTCTCAGGAGATTCTACACTAATGAATATAAATATTAGGTGAATTGTTAATTTTTAACCATAACTAATTCTATAATTCCATTTTATCCAGTTGTCTTCCTTCTCCCCCTACTACAGTTGTCTTTTTTTAATACTGTATTAAAGTAATGAGTAAATACACCTGTAAGTGGTATGCAGCGGACTGAGTTAATTCAGGCAGGGTTTTCTCATGTTTAAATACAAATAAAATACAGCAAAGGGAGTGGAATCTATGAATAAAGAACAACTTGTGTTCTCTGTGAAACCCCTTATATGAGCTTTGTACATGATTCTGAATCTTTCCTATTGTGAGCGCGTTCTTTATTTGCAGGACAAAAACGACTAGAGACTTAATCTTCTGTTCAAGATTGTTGACCTGTCAGGTATATATGTGTATATGGATTCCCTCTTCTGAAACTACAGCATACTCGCAGGTAACAGTAGTCCGTCCAAAAGGGAAGTGAAGTACCGTAACTTGCGATTATACAAAGTGACATATGCAAATATGCTGCTGGCTAATCGGTCAGAGTTGAGTCGGGGGGGGGTTTGCTGTGGACCTCCTCCTGATTCCCAGCCTGGTGATGTCATCTCCTGCTCCCCAGTAGTCAGTAAACTTCTCCCCCACAGATCACATCTTTGCCTCCCGTTAGATTAACTTTGTCTAGAGGGTAATAAAGGGGGTTTAACAACACACACACACACAACTAAGTGATTATTAAACACACAATTAGTGACTATTACTAAAGAATATATTTAAGCCTCTTAACATCAGTATAACAAAATATTCCACCCTAACAATCCCTCCGTTTACACCTTTTAGGTGTAAACACACCTACCTGAATTTCTACTGGCTTTAGCTCTCATTACCTACGTTTTCAGCCAATTTATTATATAGAGAAATCAAGCCAGCCAAAACCTTTGTGATGTTTCCCTCAGGAGCTGTGTTATTAGGAGTAAAAGTACAGAGAAAATCCCCAAACATTTTATTTTGTCATGCCTATCGTAAAAGTAGGGCCCAATTAATCAGCTATACTTTCCATTGTATCATAGTTATAGTACACAAATCTCTGCTGATTATATTAAAAGTATCTTTATCCAATTCACACTTAACCACCAGAACAGGAAGTATTCAATCTCAACATTAATTTGGTTTCTTGCTTTTAAATTCATCAGGCCCTCCTTTGGGAACACCTATAGCGTCTAAGCTTCCTGGTGGTCTTTCATATCGCCACACTCTCAGAGGGCGACCTCGCCGTGGTCTGTACAACAAACCGCTTGCAGAATAGATTTCACCGTCTGTGGTTATGCTGAAATCTCCAGCACGCCAGTCTAACGGCTGTAGGTCGGCTCTCTGTCCTCCACGGGAGAAGCACGCGTAATTTCCCTGATAAGCAAGTTTTTGTGAAGATTCCTCTCCTGCTGGAAACAATACATTTAATGTTTTATAATTTTTCAGGCCAAGTTTTCCTGATTTTTGTCAATAAAACCCCCTTGTGTCTGTCTCCGGGGGATGTGAGGCCTTTTATTACTCCCCTAGGTAAGGATGTAAAACAGATCCCGTAATGACAACTGAGCCTCAGGGCACGAGTGAGTAAAACTAACAATAAGTAACTTTGTCAGAAAAGGTGGTAAATCCCCTACAAAGACAGAGGCTAGTGTGACCTTCTCGGGGAGAGGTTTACATTCCCAGGAGCTGGCTGCAGATGTTGGTGGAGATGACGTCACCAGCTGTGGATCAAAAGGGGAAAGCAAGTCTCCTCCCCCAACTGCTGCGAGTATACTAGAGGTCTATAGGAAGGAAGAGAACCCGTGCACATTTTTGATATTCTAATAGATAAGTAAACAATCTTGAACAGAAGATTACGTTTCTCGTGTTTTAGTCCTGCAGCTAAAAGAACACGCTAACAGTTTCTCCTTTGTGATTAACTAAACTCATAATCAACATTATACTCGCTTGATGAGCTTTACAATCATTTATTAATTAATTAATTAATCTGTATTGTTTTAATCTCTTTTTCTCTTCTCCTCTTGTTCTCACACATACACACACATAGAAATGCAGGTCTTTCAAAACTTCACTTTAACTTTTTTTTTCAATATACGTATATTTATAGGCTTGGGTTATTTATATATTTGTATTTATATGTTTTTACTCAGTACTGTCTTTCTTCTGTATGACAGAAATAATATCAAGGTTGTTTTAGAAATTCCTTCTTATTTGCTGTAGGGCTATTTACTTTATAAGCCAAATGTCACTTAATGTTTGGAGCCATCACAAGTTTCCAAATCAGTCCTAAACTCTGCTAAAATACAAGAGGGCGGTGGGGCAGGTACACAATGTGTCAGGTGTTTCAAAATTAGCTACAGCCTTTTCTTTTACCTGGACTACACGCAAAGTTACCTCAGTTACTCCGGAAGGTCCAGTCCACTTGGGTTCAGGCCACTTTCTCATGTGGTCCTTCACTTGTACCCAATCCCTACCTGGATCACTGGAGTCCCAGCTGGTTGCATCAGGTTCGGCCAACTGAACCTGTTCAGTGCACTCTGGCACCTGGTCAGACTATTTATAATTATTTTTGAAACTGTGCAATTACATTTATATTTGAATATTTTGTACAAAGTTCTTACAGACTCACTATCTATGCTTATATACCAAAAAACTATGTTTGAATTGTTACAATAGTGCATGTAGCCACAACGCTGAAAAAACACTTAGTTGACATCAATACTCTTACACAAGTCTTTTCTGAGTCGTGTTTCTACCAACTTAATTTGTGTAGTTCTTTTATGGTGAAATGCATCTCCATTTCTTCTTAATTTCTTTTAGCCCCTACCACATATTACTGCCATATCCCAGCATATTCAGCAATGTGTGAAGTAAGGAAGCCGTCCAGTGTGGGCGCGAAACTTTTTGTACCAGACGAAAATAAATTGGCCCTGTTTCTGGCGCATAAAAGACCCGGTATAATTTTTGTATCAGCGATAAGACAGACCTAGATTAACCTGCAACGTCTAACAGATTTTAGGTACATAAGTGATTTAATTCTTGTCACATCAGTTTTACATTCTCTGTGGGACAATAATCACTTAGTCTACTGTTAGATCCACAATTATATTTTCCAATAGTTCCACTGATCACACAGTGAGACAAATTGTCCACATTAAATTACTCATCACCTATTGTGCATGAGGACAGTTTCTCGTCACAAATCCATTTAATTGTTTCCCAGTTCACTTAATTTCTTTTTCATTTCATCCTTTTAAAATACATTTACAATGCATTTAACTTTAGACCAGTCAGCTTTCAGATCTTCCAATTTTTCTTTAATACAATCAAAATTTTGTTTTAATCAATACTTATAAATTTGGCCAATGCCACTCTTCTCTCTCTCTCTTCACTCACAAAATTTAGCAGTCTCCAATATGCAGAATTTGGTTTGACAAAACAAGAGGTTTTTTTTTTTTTTGTTGACACCTCTCATGAGTGGGGAGAAGATTGGAGTTCCGGTGAAAATATTCAATCCGGAGTTCCGCCAATTCATCATTCTTGCAAATCACGTCGGGTTCACCAATTTGTGAGCACGTTCTTTTATTTGCAGGACAAAAATTAATTTAAGCACCTTAACACCAGTATAACAAAATATTCCACTGTCCAGATATTCCATAATGTTTACTTATAGCTTCTGTAGTATTTCTATATTTTTCTTGGAACAGAGTAGCGTATAATACTAACGTATTTATTTATATATTTTTCTTGTAACAAAGTAGCTTATAACACTGTATAATTTACTTTCATATAGAGGTCGACCGATAGTGGATTTTACCGATAACTAGGTTGTCCCATACGATAACCGATTAATCGACTGATAGTTTTAAAAATTGATACTGGATAAAAACAAAAATAACACTCCAAGTAAAACAGTTCTGACCTTTATTATAAAAAAGTTAAAATGTATCAAATTAAATAAATATATAAACCTATATTATAGAAATGTAAGTAAATAAGAGACATGCATTCAAACCAAAACAAAAAGGAACACTAAATAACAAATGAACTGTTAAATTCAAAATGAGTGAATAATACACTTCAAATACCAAAAAAAATGTTAACTTGTGAAACAGGTGGAACTAGTCCTGTTATGGAACTGCAATAGATTCAAGTTTAACATGATCCATTTCTACTTCTGATTCTATTTTAATATTCAAAGTTAAGAAACCTCAAATTATAATGGAGAAAGCAGAGTTGGTGTGCATGGTGTCCAGTCAGTCGGCTCCTCTTGGCGTCATAAAGCATTCCCATTTCACTGAACACCCTTTCGCTAGGCACAGTGGATGGTGGGGGGCACAGGAATTTCTTGGCCAGATGTGCAAGTGTTTTAAATCTTGTTTCATTTTTCTGCCACCACTGCAGGGGCATGTCACTTCTTTCAATGACAGGCTCTGACAAATAGCACTCAAGCTCACTCTCAAAGCTGTACACCACCCGAGACACAGCTGTGGCACCCAGGACCCTGGCATACAGGGTGTCCAATAAAGTTGGCTGATGGATTCTCTGCTTCTTTTTCTCTGGATCCAAACCCTCATCCTGCTCAGATCCTTCTGGGGAAGGGCTCGGATCTTCTTCTCTGAGTTCTGAGTTCGGATCAAGTTCTTCAGCTTCCTCCTTTAGCCACAGTTTACCTTTCTTAAGTGTTTCTTCAGATGCAAAGGCACGGCCCTTGTATCTAGGATCAAGGAGTGTTGCTAGGACCAGAATTTTTGTCTCTTCTGCCTTGGAAAACCGCTTTGTCAGGCTTTCCAGCATGATCTTACGCAAAGTTTTGATCCCTACTGATGATGGACCCTCTGCCTGCAGCATCAGTTTCAGAACAGACACACTGGGGATAATGCATGCTGCTGAAGATTCAGAATTGCTTATCTCCATTGTGACTTCTTCGATGGGAGCCAGTGTGTCAATAAGGTTACTGACAATGTCCCACTGCTTGGCAGATAAGCCACTGATATGGCCATGTTCACCAGCGTACACATTCAGTGCCCGTCTCTGTTCATACATTCTTTGGAGCATGTGAAGTGTTGAGTTCCATCGAGTCGGGACGGCCTTGATGATGTTGTGCTTTGGGACACCCAGCTCCTCCTGAATGGTTCTTAGCCTGTGTTTGGCCAATACAGAGTGGCCAAAGTGAGTTGCACAGCTTTTTAATATGGAAACAATGTCCAGGACAGCTCTCTGACAAGATAGACCATCATTAATAATGAGCTGAAGGGTGTGAGCAGTGCAGCTCAAATCAGGAAGTTCAGCCAGTTTAATTCCTTTTACCATGTTTGCTCCCCCATCTCTTAGGACAAGAACAACACGTTCTGTTGCAATATCCCAATCTCCTAACATGTTAAGGAAGGTTTCTTGAATATAACTGGCTGTGTGTGATCCAGTCATGGGCTTGACGTTTAGAACCACTTGCTTTCTAGACCAGTGGTCAGAAATGAAATGCCCAGTTAGGCTCATCATTGACTCTGTAGTTCCAGACCAACAGTCCGTTGTGAAGGCCATGAATGGGGCCTTGTCCTTTGTCACTACACTTTTGACTTTTGTCAAAACTCTGGAATATGTTTCATTAAGCATCTTTGTTCTGTAGAACTTCTCATTTTTAATCCTGTACCTGGGTTCCATAAGGGACATAAGCCTCTTAAATCCAATGTCTGAAACCACGGAAAATGGTTGGTTGTCAGTGGCAATCATTTCAATGATAGCTACATCAATTGTGACAGACCTTGGATCTGTATCCTTCCACCCTGTCTTGCTTTCAAACAGTTGAGACACTGACGGCTGAGAAGGATCTTTCGTGTCCCTTTTTTTTCTAGCTTCTTCATGGACTTCTGGATGGATGTGCTTCAGATGAGTCCACATGTTCGTAGTATTTTTACCTGAAGATGTTGATGCCCCCATGCTGATTATTTTGTCACAGATATTACACTGTGCTTTCCCTGGCGAAACTTCAGTAAAATACTCCCACGCTGGTACTTTCTTCAATGCCTTTGCCATCTGAAAAAAAATAAACATTAAAATATTATGTCTAATGTGTGTTTCTTCTATAGCTATAACTTAGAAACATATGTACATTTTATAGGTAACACTGTGCAGGTCCATTTATTAACAAGTATCTATTAGCTAGCTTACATGAATTATAAAAAAATATGCATGCAATATATATTTGTATAGCATGTATTAATATTTGAGCAAGAAAATTGTATCTTGATCATTCATGTAAATTCATAGTGCATTAACCATAGTCAACAGATAAAATAAATATTAAAACTGAATTCAAAAATGTATTAGTAAATGTTGAAATTAACAAACTAACAATGAAAAAAACCTCTACAGCATTAATTAACCTTAGTTACATATAGAATTTTATTGTAAATTGTTACCATTTCATATAAATCCAAACAGTCATGCTTAAAGATGAACATCTAAATATCTCACAAAGGCCAACAAATTTAAATGACAAAAATGTATATTGTATGTATAGTCTCACACTTTTGCTTCTGTAGAACACGATAAGCTAATCAAAATAACAAAAGATGTGTTGCAGTCATGATAAAAAAAAAAGAGAGAACTTAAATCGAATGCATTTCTGAAATGTTTACGTCAGCTGCATGAACATTCAATTTGCTTTCTCACATCACTAGCTTTATAAATTGCCAGCTAATGAATGCATAAAAGTGACCAGTTGGATAACGAACTAATGCAAATAGATGAAAGATGATTACAATAGAAGTGTCAGGGATTCAGGTATCTATACTCAGTCAGATAAAATTAATCTGGAACACAGTAGGAAATTAGATGATAGATAAATAAGCCTAAGCTTTGTAGGAATTAGTAAAAAATATCTGATAAGTAACTGTGCAAAACTAGATGCTAAAAAAGTGAACCTGAGCAGTTTGACACGTTTTTTTACAAATTTTTCCAGGCGGAACCAGTAGATGTGCCATTTGGGCCCATTTGGCACCATATGTGCCATTGACCTGTCTTAGGTACCAGGCAGGACAACTAATTATATTTCACTTATAGATCATTATGGTAATTCAGTCCATCTAATACAACTGTTTGAGTCATTTTGAAATTGTAATGCGGGTTAGATTCACCTAGGCACGCGTTGCGCAATAGTAAATGCAGCGCTGCAGCTGTATGGGGGGATACGCAAGGGGATACCCACTTTCAGCTTAGAAACACCAATTATGATCCAGAAGGAAGTAAGCCCAAAGATAGTATATTGGGCTGAGAGCGCTAACCCCCTCTCAACTCTCCGTTTGTGCTCATGTAAACAACCAGCACTTCCGTGGTTATATATTTTTCTTGGAACTGAGTAGCGTATAATATTTTAGTATTTATTTATGTATTTTTCTTGAAACAGAGTATCGTATTACACTGTTGTATTTATGTATTTTTCGTGGAACAGAATACAGTATAAATGGTTGTCTGTCTATGTGTAAGCCCTGCGATGAGTTGGGCACTGTAGTATTTACTTATATATTTGTCTTGAAACAGAGCAGCGTATAACATTTTAATTCAATTTCAATTCAATTTTATTTATATAGCCCAATATCACAAATCACATTTGCCTCAAAGGGCTTCACAATCTGTAACATACGACATCCTCTGTCCTTAGACCCTCGATTCGAATAAGGAAAAACTACCCAAAAAACCCTTTTAACAGGGAAAAAATTATAGAAACCTCAGGAAGAGCAACAGAGGAGGGATCCCTCTCCCAGGACGGACAGACGTGCAATAGATGTCGTAAGTACAGAATAGATTCATAGCATAAAAATCATAACATATATATAATTATGTTGAAAAGTGTAGGATGTAAAACATGAGGGAAGATGACGGGTCCAGACGGACAGCCGAGCAGCTCCAGGTGGAGCCCAACGAGCAGGACCCGAGCCACTCGTCCCCTGCACCATAGACACAGCAGCACTGCCCCAGCAGGTCGCCATAGTCACAGATCCAGATACATCTCCGGACACTGAAATACCTGCTGAAAGTGACACTAAGAAAGAAGAGACGGACGACAAAGCGCAAAACTCCGGGAGACGGAAGAAGTCAAGTTAGTAACATGCATTTATGGGATGAGAATGCATACGGATGGAGAGGAGGACAGAGGTGAAGAGAGAGAGGTGCATCATGGGAAGTCCCCCGACAGTCTAGGCCTATAGCAGCATAACTAAGGGATGGTTCAGGACTCTCCTGAGCCAGCCCTAACTATAAGCTTTATCAAAGAGAAAAGTCTTTAGCCTACTCTTAAATGTGGAGATGGTGTCTGCCTCCCGAACCCGAACTGGGATCTGATTCCACAGGAGAGCTCTGTAAGATACGATGGTGTCATTAAGAGCTTTGTAGGTGAGGAGAAGGATTTTAAATTGTATTCTGTATTTCACAGGGAGCCAGTGCAGAGAAGCTACTATTGGAGAAATTTTAGTATTGATTTATATATTTTTCTTGGAACAGAATAGCGTATAGCACTGTTGTATTTACCTACACATTTTTCTTGGAACAGAGTACAGTATAACACTGTAGTATTTATTTTTCTTGGAACAGAATAGCGTTTAACACTTTAGTATTTATTTATGTATTTTACTTGGAACAGGGTAGCGTATAACACTGTAGTATTTATTTATATATTCTTGGAAAAGAGCAGTGTATAACACTGTAATAATTATTTATGTAATTTTCTTGGAACAGAGTAGCGTATAGTACTGTAGTATTTATTTTTTTATTTTTTTCTTGGAGAAGAGTATTGTATAAAATTGTTGTTTTTTTATATATTTTTCTTGGAAAAGAGCAGCGTGTAACACTAATAATAATTTATGTAATTTTCGTGGAATAGAGTATTGTATAACATTATTGAATTTATTTACGTATTTTTCTTGGACTAGAGTAGCGTATAAAACTGTAGTATTTACCTTTTTATTTTTCTTACAGGCTGGAGTAAAGCTGAATGTTGTTTACTGTTGTCATTTTCATGAAAGGATAATTTTTGTAAAACTGAAATAATACCAAAGACTATCACCGATTAATAATGCTATTTAAATGACATCTACAACAGACAATTATGTAAATGATAAATAAAAAGTAATAGCGTATAAATACCACTTTCAAATAATATGTAAATAGCTGTACATAACTTATAATTTTCTTGTAAACAGTCATGGCATAGATGCAGCATGAACTATCAAATGGCTAGGAATAAAATAACCAATTATAAAAATTCAATAACCCGAATATATATATAACAGAATACATTACATGAAACTTATATACTAATATAATAATTGTAGGCATAAATATAACTTACAAGCAAAGCTTTCCAAGGCACAAACAGAAGGAGGAAAGAATAACGTGAAGGGTATGCAAGCTAACCACATGTAACAACTACAGGATTTCCTGCTCTGAATCTCTGAACTATGACCTGGCTGTGTCATATGACTAAATAACCAATCAAAAAAATAATAGAAAGTAAACAGGAAAGTAATGCAATGCTACCAAATGACCACTAGGAGAAATAAATAGACACAAAATTCTTACAGAACATGACAAAAACATTTTTCTTGGAACAGAGTATAACACCCTAGTATTTATTTATATGTTTCTTGGAAAAGAGCA
Organism: Coreoperca whiteheadi; assembly: GCA_011952105.1. Lineage (NCBI taxonomy): Eukaryota > Metazoa > Chordata > Actinopteri > Centrarchiformes > Sinipercidae > Coreoperca > Coreoperca whiteheadi. The sequence continues at coordinate 13,122 of WNGW01000278.1, forward strand.
GCTTATAACACTGTATTAATATATGTATTTTTCTTGGAAAAGAGGAGTGTATAACACTGTAATATATATTTTTATATTTTTCTTGGAAGAGATTAGTGTATAACACTATAATATATATTTATGTAATTTTCGTGGAATATAGCAGTGTATAACACTGTAGTATTAATTTATGTATTATTCTTGGAAGAGATTAGCGTATAAAACTGTAATATAAATTTATGTAATGTTTTTGGAATATAGTAGTGTATAACACTGTAGTATTGATTTACATAATTTTCTTGGAAGAGATTAGCGTATAACACTGTAATATACATTTATGTAATTTTCATGGAATGTAGTAGTGTATAAC
>WNGW01000279.1:0-14922 GCA_011952105.1 Coreoperca whiteheadi
ACAATGTGTGTCTCACCCTCTCCAGTGTGATCTCCTCGTACTCCAGCTCTCCTTCTGATCCGTTCATCTGTGAAAACAAGACAGAAAATCTTTCATCATATGCAGCATCTCTCTCTGCTGACTGCTCGTCTCCACGGCAACTCCATGGTAACAGCTGTTGGGCCCTCAGGGGGCCGGTTACCTAGGCAACTGTAACTGTAGCCATAGCGGCCACCTCTCTCTCATATCATCTGTTCCACACAGTCATTATTACATCACTTCCTGCTGAGGCGACGAATCAGGTTTGTTTGTTTCAGAAAGTCATAGATCATAAATCATTGTGGCCTTCGGCTGCATGTTCAACATGCTTATTTAACAGCTGCAGACTGTAATAACAATCAATCTGAGAAGAAAAGAACAAACACAAAGTGTCACTAGTTCAACTTTCAGCTGCTGACAGAAGAAACTAACTACAGGAACTCCTGATGCCAGCTGGTCTCCATCTGCCTTCCATCCAGAAACATCCGAACGACGCGATTCCGTCCGAGGTACTGAAGGTTTGTTTACGTCAAAGTGTCACAAACTGTAGCACCGTCACGTCGTTTATAGTGTTGCTATGTTACTAGATGGATACTTCAGTGTTCCTGTGGCTGCTAGGGCGTTAGTGTGGTTGCTAAGGTATTTGCAGGTAGTTATTGGAGGGTTGCTGATCAGGTGTTGGGATCAATAGGTGTTCAGGAGCATGCTGGTTCTCCTCCACATGTCTGTTTGGGTCACAGCATCTGCCAAATGAAAGTAATGTACCGTCACCTGGTTGCTACGGTGTTTCCAGGTGGTTAGTGGGTGGCGGCTAAGGTGTGCAGGCAGTCTAGGCAGGTGCTTTGGATGCTTTGATGTAGATCAGTGGTGATCACACGTAGACCTGCACAGCAGCAGCACTCCGTATCCTCCAGTTCTACCTGCTCACACCTGGCTGCGTCTGCTAAATGACTAAATGTAAATGAGTCACGTGTGAACGGGTACCATGTCACGTGTGAAGGGTCACATGTGCGCTGATCTGCATGGCGGTGGTGTCTTCAGGTGCGTCATCGCGGGTTAACCTGCCGAAATGCACCACGATGCGGCGTCGACACGTTAGCGTCGGCGCTCCCCAAAGGCAACAATGTGACGGGAGCTGATGTGCGTCAACCCGTCAAGATGCGACACCCTCTGCATCCCCCCCCACTTCTCTCTGTACAGTTAATGTCATGATGCCGCCAACATGGGCCGCACTTCACTTCCTACAGGCTGACATTCTAGTTATCGCAGCACGGAGGAGGGTGAACTGTTAGCAGCGACAGCGTCAGTTTCTAATGAGGTAAACGCTGTCTGCCTGCAACACAGTGAACTCGCGTTCAGTCCCTGCGGGGTCGAACAGCTGTCAGCGCTACAACGCTCAGTTCACTCCATTGTGTTTGTCTCTGGAGAATCTGGAGGAGAGAGAGCTTCAATAGGGTTATATAACAGAGAGAGAGGCTGTGTTACAGCTCACTCTGAATTAATTAAACCTATTCCTCACTTCCCGTGACAGCTCTCTCTCTCCCTCTCTGAGTCGATGTCTCTCGGCCACACAGCGAACCCACAGAGGGCCGTTCTGCTGTTTGAAAGGTCAGAAACATCACTGCCGGGATGAAAACCTCCACATTATTACTGCGTCGGGAGCTGAGGGAGGGAATGTGGTACGGCTTCAGTCCAGGAGGGTCCAGAGTCCAGAACAAACCTGGACCACAAGGATCCGTGTGGGAAAACAAAGCAATAAAACGTCTCAGTGATCAGGTTCAGCGTCACGTTGACCAGGAAACATTCACTGCGTGTTATATCCGAACTAACAGTCGCTAACTGACGACACAGATAACATTAGTCAGGATAAAGGTCCAGCTAACACTCTAGAACGTCGAGGACGGTCCTGACCTGCTCTATGGTACGAGATCACTTCTGTTATGAAGTGAATACTTTGAGCTGAAACAGTCAAAGAAATATTCACTTATTGTAGAAGTAGAGTAACAGTGTGGTAGCTAACGATCTGGGGGCAACGGCCAGTGTTTCAGGCCTTCTGGTGTAGCCAGCTGATATCCGGAGAATGATATCAGGGCCAGGACTTCCTCTTCTGTGCGCCGGTCATTACTTACAGTCCGATCATCAATCTGGGAACCCATCTGCTATCGCCGAACGAAGATTTGAACGCAGATACATTTAAAAAGCTAATGACAAGCTAATCTTTAGGGGTTGCGTGTCAGCCAGCGTGTTCCGTTTATTTGTTGCTCTCCACACGGACTGTTTACCTGCACGCAACCCGCTTACACGTGATTGGTCGACACCACTCGGACTACAAAGAGAAACCAGAATGCTTCGAAACCAAAATCTTGTCCACGGATTCTGCATTCCTACAGTTAACAGCTTATCATAACAGACGCCAGCACTGTTCCCTAGGCAACATGAATCAACAGCTGACGTATTGTACGTGGATCAGAACGACAGCAAACGTATGAAAAATCCAACTGAGGTTCAGAACCAACGACACAAACCCAGAACGAGCAAAGGTCCGGTCAGAAGCTCCATGTCACGTGTTCTGGACGCTGGAGACGATCCCAGGATCCTTCAGTCCGTGACGACACGTGGCTCATCGCTCATGTTCCTCTCAGGATGAACTCTAATAACTTTATTGATCCTCTGACTTTCCTTACAGCGCCACCATCAGGTCGACACGTTAACTATATCGCACCTGCAGAACTGATCCCATCAGCTGCTCTACGTCTTAACACCACTTCCATCTTCCTTTTAACGAGTCGGACCACGGGGTCACCTGGAGCGCCATTAGTACAGGTAGAGTTTGTGACATCACCAACATGATGTCATAGAGCTTGTTCAGGTTAAACTATGAGAAACAAGTCAAAGCAACTGCTTCCTTCCCAGATTGTCAGCAAAGAGAGTAACAAATGTGATTGGCCGTGGCCGTCACAGCCTCTAACGCGCCCACCTGTAAGGTTCGATAATGGGTACTTTCTGGTCCCACCTGAATGTGAGAGCGCCACAGGTGCGCCAGGTGGGCGACACACTCGACTGCGATCTGTGCCGCGCCGCCGGCTAACAGTCTAGAAGCTCGTCGAAGTCAAAACTATCAGCGTTGCAGCTTAACTGAAGCCAAGAAACAAAAGTCTGGTTGCTAACATAAGTTGACGCTACAGTCCTGTAGCTAACTAAAGTTAGCCGAGTCCTAGATGTCCCCCTGACCTCTGACCTCTGACACATGTCTGTCACTGAGCGTAATGTCAGCAGAATGAGACAGAACGTCGTCTCTGGCCGGGCCAATCACAGTAGACTGCAGCATTAGTCCCACCCCCTGACAGCATCATTGGTTAAATGACAGGTCCCTCCCCCTCCTCTCCAGAGCCAATCAGATGGGAGCTACCAATGACCCGCCGGTTCCTACCATCATCCTCTGCCGGTGTCTCTTCGCTCTCCTCACGTTGTTGATGAATCTTCGTCCCATTTTCTTAGCGTACCACACCGACACAAACATCACTTCCTGTTTCCTCTCTCTCTCGCTCTCTTCAGCAGGATGGCGGTTACATAAAGACTGACGGAGCGGCCGATGAATAATTAACCACGCAGGAACACAGGCTCAGCACAAACTCGTTGAGCTCGTCAGCTCTTGTCGCCTGGACGCGTTAACGAAGCAGAGAGAGTCAGACATGACTGACAGCTCAGCACATCACTCTGTCATCCCTCGTTCATCCAGAGAGAGAGAGGGGGAGAGAGAGGGAGGCCGTAAACGACAAGAGTCCTTTGTTCGATGAAGAGAGAGAAGTGAAGAGCCAACGAATCCTCCGATAAAAGAAAGAGAGAGAGGCAGTTCATCACTCGCCCTCTCTGTCATCCCTCGTTCCTCCTCCGCTCGCCCGCTCGCTCTCTCTCTCTCTCTGCTCGACCCTCCTGACGCTCCACTGCACATCACCCTCTCTCTCTTCCTATGTCTCTCTACCTCCCTCGCTCGCCCTCTGAAGGAATCCCCTCCCCTATGTGATGTCACTTGGCCGCTGGCTGAGAGGGGGAGAGAGAGAGAGGGAGAGGGAGGGGGGAGAGAGAGGGAGAGAGAGAGAGAATGGGGGGAGAGAGAGGGAGAGGGAAGGAGAGAGAGAGGGAGGGAGAATAGGAGGGAGAGGGAGAGAGAGAGAGAAGGAAGGAGAGAGGAGGGGGGAGAGAGAAAAGGAGGGAGAGGGAGAGAGAGAAGGAGGGTAGAGAGAGGGAGAGAGAGAGCAATTGAATTCTTACAAAAAGAGATTTCAGCAAACACACACACACACACTCAGGCTAATGTTGTTGCCATGGTAACCCCCCCCTTCTGTGCTCCCCCTTCCCTTCATTCTCGTTGTTGCCACGGCAACGGTCGAATGAAAAAGGCAGAGGGATGCATCACATTCAGTGGGCAGAGGTAGCCCACGCCTGAGCGAGTGTGTGTGAGTGTGTGTGTGTGTGTGAGTGTGTGTGTGTGTGTGTGTGCGTCAGTAATTAACAGTGATGGCCTCCCTCTGGCTGCAGGACTGATCTCAGCCAGTGTGAATATTAATAACAGCTGACCTCAGACCTGCTGCTGCTCAGATCACTGACTCTGACCAGCTGGGCCCCACTCTGAAGTCTGATCTGAGATCTGTCGAGACACGATGTGACACACGTGTTCAGTCTGAACAGGAGCCTCCTCACTGACCCCGAGAGCCTCTACAAGCACCTCTCAGCCTTTCTCAAGAACCCCAGAACCTCCCCAGGTCCCATAAATCATCCTCAGGGACTCCTAGAGCCTCCTCGGTGACCCCTAGAACCTCCCCAGGTCCCATAAATCCTCCTAAATTACTCCTAGAGCCTCCTCGGTGACCCCCAGATCCTCCCCAGGACCCATAAAACCTCCTCAGGGACTACTAGAGCCTCCTCGGTGACCCCCAGAACCTCCCCAATGACCCATCGAACCATCTGAAGCAACCCTAACGTGTCCACCAAGACTCATCCTCCTCAAGGACCCCTATATCCTCTTAAGGGTCTTTCCTCAGAACCTCCTCAAAGAGCCATAGAGCACCCGCAAGGACCTCTGGAACCTTGGAAATCGCCCTCAAACATTCCCAAGGAACTCTCCAGCACTCAGGACCTCTGAGACCTGATTGAGATTTGTGATATTGGGCTGTAAAAATAAGATTGACTTGACTTGGCTATGCAAGGACCCACAGAACCATCTCACACACTCCAAGAGTTTTGTCAAGAACCTTTAGAGCCTCCTCAAGGACCCGTAGAACCTTGTCTGGGACCTCAGAACCTCGTCAAGGCTTAGTGTGGGACAGAGCCAGCAGGATGACCTGAGTCTGTCAGTGTTTGCCAGTTTGCAGTAAACAGCGTCCTCTGGTGGAGACGACGAACTGATTCTACTGAACAGAAGCACGGCACACCTCGCACCGTTCAACAATATCACTCAATAAACCACGGTGTTATAGGAGTGTTGTTCTGACCAGCCTGTACAGGTATTCCTGCTATTATGTCCACCCCTTCTGTTGAAGGATCTCACACACACACTGTGTGTTGCTGCCTCCTCTTGGTGGAATGATTAACTGCATCGAAATCTGAAAACATGGTTCATACACACACAGAGCTCTGGTGTGACAGCTACTATTAAAGCTACAGGGAATTCGTTTGATAAATTGAAATTCTCTTTACAACCAGTCAAACAGCAATCAATTCATCAACTCCAGTATCTGTGGCTGTCGCAGGACTGCAATAAGTGATTGGCTGCCCTGCCTGCCTGCCTACCTGCCTGTCTACTTACCTGCCTTCCTTCCTTCCGTCCTTCCAGCCTACCTGGCTACCTGTGTACCTGTGTACCTGTGTACCTGTGTACCTGCCTACCTGCCTGTCTACTTACTTACCTGCCTTCCTTCCTTCCTTCCGTCCTTCCTTCCAGCCTACCTGCCTACCTGTGTACCTGTGTACCTGCCTACCTGCCTGCCTGTGCCCACTCTCCCTGTGCACTCATTGCACATGAACTTGTGTTTTGGGGGAGGGGCTTTGGAGGGAAGCTTGGAGGGAGGGGGTGGTTTCCTACTGTAGCTTTGGGCACCACAAAAACCTCCTCAACGACCTTTGTAATCTTCGCAATAACTGCCATGAGTTCTGGGAAGTGTAGTGCAGAACCCCCACAGAGTGTGTGTGTGTGTGTGTGCGTGCGTACGGTGAGTGCGGCAGGGTGTGTGTATCCATCCAGGTGTGCGTGGCTCAGTTCGGTGCTGCGTCCGTGGGTCATGTGACCGGGGCTGGGGTCGGCAGGCGGAGTCTCATCGTCTTGGTAACGATACTTCTGCAGAGACACAGATCACATCAGGTGTTAGCATTGGCTGTTAGCATTAGCACCATAGAAGATGCATGTAAACATTAGCATCTCTGAGGACGACCTGCTCACAGGGCTGATACCAATATGTCCAGTATTCCCATTATACCAAAATAATCCTTCTACAGCCACATATGTGGGGGCCATTATCATCACCCTACCACCTCCTCAAGTACCCCTACCACCTCCTCAAGCACCCTACCACCTCCTCGGGCACTCCTACCACCTCCTCAGGCACACCTACCACCTCCTCAGGCACCCCTACCACCTCCTCAGGCACTCCTAACACCTCCTCAGACACTCCTACCACCTCCTCAGGCACTCCTAACAGCTCCTCAGGCACCCCTACCACCTCCTCAGACACTCCTACCACCTCCTCAGACACTCCTACCACCTCCTCAGGCACTCCTAACACCTCCTCAGGCACTCCTACCACCTCCTCAGACACTCCTACCACCTCCTCAGGCACTCCTAACAGCTCCTCAGGCACCCCTACCACCTCCTCAGACACTCCTACCACCTCCTCAGGCACTCCTAACAGCTCCTCAGACACCCCTACAACCTCCTCAATCACCACTACAACTTCCTCAGGCACACCTACCACCTCCTGTAGCACCACTACCACTTCCTCAGGCACTCCTACAACCTTCTCAAGCACCCCTACAACCTCTTCAAGCACTTTTACTAACTCCTCAAGCACCCCTACAACCTCCTCAAGAACTCCTACCACCTCCTCAAGCACTTTTACAACCTCCTCAAGGACCCCTACAACCTCAGGAACTGCAAGGTAATTTTATTTGAAATAATTTCTGTCCCTTAAAATTTTCTTTAATCAAACTTTAAAAACACCTTACAAATCCCCAACATACTGCAGATAATCATTTATACTTTAATATATTATTGTCCATTACTTTATACATTACTATCCCCTTCATGTCCAAATGAATTACTTTAAACCGTTTTTAACGGGTAAATGAATGGGAGTTCAGTTTCATGGAAGTTGGAGAACAACAATAATGAATATATACAATATATGAATTGAATTTTATGCAGCAGCATTAAGATTTTTTCTTTATTAGAGCAAAGAACCAGGAAGGACAGACCAGAGAACTGTTCATATACTTCTTGCTGTCTACTGTATATTTATAGGTATTCTGTCACACTGAGGTTAGACTGATCCGACTGGTCATTAATCCATGACATCAACACACACTCACACACATCAAGGTGAGCTAAAGACTCATTTTGGATACCAAACCTCCTCCAGGAGGATAAAGGAGAGAAGTAGAGGTGGAGATGCTGATGCGGTTGCCACAGTAACAAGAAGGCCCTGAGAGCCTCCGTTACTCAGCAACTGACATCACTTGACAGAGGAGGAGCCACCCTCAATTCATAAAAGAAGCGACAGACAGACAGGCAGACATTTTTCCTTCAGTCGTTCAGTTCACATTTTTTCTCGCCATTCTTCTTCTTCTGTTGTTTATTTACAGGTACATCTCCCTCCGTGATGGTTGCCGATGTCAGTCGCAAATATCAACGATTGGCAGCGACTCTTTACATATCACACACTATACGATTTCATCAACACCATCCGGAAAGGAACAAACCCGGTCCACCTGACCCAGTCCACCTGATCCGGTCCACCTGATCCGGCCCACCTGACCCGGTCCATCAGAGGTACAATCCTAATGTGAGTCAGTCCTCCACAGATTCATCATCACACTCCTGTAAATCTGTCTGATTCATGATGGACAGAACAAGAGGTGCCAACACCTGCAGCCTACATTACCCACAATGCAACTCAGTTGTGTTGAAGATCGAGGTGCTATGCTAGTCAAGTCAATTCCATTTGTACAGCCCAATGTCACCAATCAGGTAGCTTTCCAGCCTCGATGCAGTTAAAGAAACGCTGTGACGGGGAAAAGGTTAGAAAGCTCAGGAAGAGCAGCAGAGGACGGGTCGGTCTCCCAGGACGACAGACAGGACGTAGATGTCGTGAGTACAGGACATGGACGATCAGGATGACAGTTTTATATATATATAAGACTATCGGGTCTGCACAGCTCTTTTAACGCCACCTTTTCAAACTTGTAGTCTTCAACCAACGCTGACTCAAGTGACATCACTTGAGTACCTTCATCATCTGAGACACTAAAGGCTTTGTACTACTGCAGTAGAACTCCCCTACACCTGGAGACACCTGGAGACTCCTGGAGACTGCTGGAGACACGCTGAGGTGGAAAATCACGGGAGTGATCCTGTAACCCTTGTGTCTGTCTGTCTACCTGTGTTTCAGTCCAGTGTAAACCAGTTTAACACAAACCAAGTTTGAACAGGATATCTGGTGTGACCTCTGACCTCATGGCGCTGACCCCGAGCCTCGCAGCGATCTGACTTCAGACTAGTGAAGTGGATAAAGATGTGGCTGTACGGTGTGCTGAGGTCACAGCCTGATACAGTCTGTTCCTGGCTGTCGAACACAGATCATCTTTAATACAACAGTTTGACCACTAGAACATATGATCACATGATAAATGATCAGATGTTGGTCTGAACTGATGACACCGATATTATGCTTTTAAAAATAGTGTGGTAACAACCATAACTCCTCCTGTGCCAATATTTACACCCTCAAACCAAACCGAACCAATACAAATTGGTCTCTATCCGTCTAGATTTGTCTACACTGGTGTAACATTGGTTTTAAGTGGTCAGTGATGATCTTAAAATGACATTAAATGAGCCGTGAAAATGCTAACTTGTCTACACTGGCATTTACAGGACTAAACTAGTCTAAAACAAGCCACATTCTTATTTAAAAAGGTCTGGACGGGTCTGAAATCCAAATAGGACAAGTTTAAACTGGTTCAAGACAAGTCCAAACCCAGTTTAAATTATTCTAAATTGGACTGTACCAAAGCAGTTCATCTTGCCCTGGACAGGTCTACGAACGCACGTGATGTAAAAACTTGAAAAAGGTAAACTAATTAGGTCTAAACTAGTCAAAATAATGATGATGTCTTTAAACTGGTTTCAACCAGTCTACATTGGTCTGAACTGGTGGAAAAAAAACTGTTTAAATTGGTCTATTGCAGTTGAAAACTGAAGTAAAATGGGCAGAAAACTGGTCTATACTAAACTCGTCTACCACACTTCTCAATCGGTCACCACTGGTCTAAAACCAGTCTGAACTGGTCTGAGCTGGTTCTGGTTCTGGTGTGGGTGGACTGGTGTCTTTTCATTGGCCCATTGAAACATCTTGCTGTCGAATCAGGAGTGAGTGGAGTTGAAGTCCTGGTCTGAACACACAACAAGACTTCTGAAAGACTGTGTGTGATTGCGTGTGTGTGTGTGTGTGTGTCCATTAGCAGTACTGGTGTAGCTAAAGATAGTAGAAGCTATTTCTGATCCAACACATCCATCTCTCTCTCTCTCTCTCTCTGTGTAGAAAACAGATAGAAGAATACTTCACCAGGAAATGTTGGAAGAAACTGGAGATAAAAAAACAATAAATACTGGACCAAACCACAGCCAGAAAACCACTAATTTTATGACCAAACCAGAACTAAAACACCAGTAAAAATTGGACCAAATCAGAGTTTAAACTCTCGTAAATTTATGACTAAATCAGAGCTAAACCACCAATAAATTTACAAACAAACCAGAGCTAAAACACCAGTAAATACTGGACCAAACCACAGCCAGAAAACCACTAATTTAACGACCAAACCGGAGCTAAAACACCAGTAAATACTGGACCAAGAGATCAGGACGCTGCACGCAGTCGCTGCAGCCGAGATGCTGATGCCCAAGAAGTAGTGCGAGGGCGTCGCTCCCTGAAACCACAGTCCACATGTGCGTGTACGTGAATTTATCAGGTATGAAATACCCGTCAGCATACCAGTGACATGCTGTTTCACCTGTGATATTGGAGGTGAAGTTGTCGGTCCACATGTGAAATAATTTAAAGGTATGCAGGCCCAAAGTCCGGACAGGTTATATTCTTACTAGTCGAACGAGGTAAGGACCTCTGCGAACAAGTCCTAGTTCACACTCGTTCACCCAGGATTCGCACCTTGTGGAGAAGATATGTAAAACATTAAATCCTGGGACAAATGAGGACAAACACACAAACTTTCTGAAGAATGTCCACGCAGCCCACACAGACTAAACTGCGCTGTCGCTCACGACGGGCTAATGTTGCTTTAAGCAGTCCTAACATTAGCCATGATAGCGGACAGGACGGGTTGGTGTCTTGCTTTTCTGTTCAGCACTTCCTCCATTTTACTCTAATGAGCAACGATGAGAATAGCTATAAATGCAATAGAGTGACAGTGCATTTTACCAACACCCCCCGTCTGGAGTGCGAGACGCGACCTGTTGCACTTGTTCTGCATTTCAAATGGATTATTACAGATCCGATGTTCACGTCTTCGCTCCAGTTTGAGTTAAAAAGTGTCGTATCAGGTGACAGGTCTGAGAACCACATGTGTTTTTTCACATGACGTGCTGCTTCCACATGTGCTGAATGAAACCCGGCTGCGACCACGCTAACAGCTACCCACAGGCTGGAGCTAGCCCCAGCTAACATACATGCTAACGCGCTAACCTCACACACACACACACACACTCACACACACACACACACACACACTCACACACACGTGAAAAGAGAGGGAGACGCAGGGTAGTGAATGAAAACATGACGTGAGCAGCAAACACACGCACACACGAAAACCGGCTTTGATTTATGAGGACGCACATACACACACATGGTTTATGAGGACACACACATGCGCACACACACATGGTTTATGAGGACACACATGTGCGTCCTCATAAACCATGTGTGTGTGTGTGTTTTAGCGGATGCATGCGGGCGGTCTGCTCTTACCTTGGTGGTGACAATGCAGAGGCAGTCCATATCCACACACACACACACACACACACACACACACACACACTCACACACACATATCCACACACACTCACACACTCATGCTCGATCTCTCTCTCTCTCTCTCTCTCTCTCTCTTTGTCGCCCTCCCCCCTCTCTCTCTCTCTCTCTCTCTCTCGTCTGTCTGTCCTCGCTCGCTCGCCTCTTCTATCCCTCCGTCTGTCAGCACCGAGAGAGAGAGAGAGGGGGGGGGTGGGGGGGCGAGCGGGACCGAGGGAGAAGACTGGTGTGGGTTTTTGGGGGGGGGGGGGGCGGGGGTGTACACCTCATTGAGTCACTCGCTGGTTGATGACAACAAGACAGCGAGAGAGAGAGAGGGGGAGGGGTCCTGTTGCCATGGTGTTATGCAGCTGTTGCCCCGATAATGCTGCTGCAGCTGTTGCTAGGTAACAGCGATGGGTGTTGCCATGTGGATTAGAGAGAGAGAGGAAGTGTGTGTGTGTGTGCATGTGCGTACCTGTCCAGGTGTGTGCGGTCGGCTCGTCGGCTGGTTCTCGCAGACCGTCAGCTCGTAGAACTCCTGAATGTCTGCGCACACACACACACACACACACACAGTCAGATGTGTGTGTGTGATGCTCTGACCAATCACATCGCTCCTCCTCCAGCGGTGGAAAGTAACCAAGTCATTTTACTCAAGCACTGTACTTGAGTGCAGTTTTGAAGTACTTTTCCTTCTTCCAGCTTCAGGAACCTTAACATGAAGACTATATAAAATAACAGTTTATAAAACCTCAAGGGACAGAAGAGTAATTGATCCAATGCTTTTACACGAATGCACGAGGAATATATATGAGGATATAATATATAAATATATATATATATATATATATATATATATAATGTATAAAAGTACAACAATTTTACTGGGTGCACGATGGCAGAGCGGTCAGCGCTCGTGCCTCCCAATAAGGAGATCGTGGGTTTGAACCCCGGACCAGACCACCGTCCCCCTGGGTGGAGTCTGCGTGTCCTCCCCGTGTTACCGTGGGTTCTCTCCGGTTCTCCGGCTTCCTCCCACCCTCCAAAGACTTGCATGTGTAGGTTAACTGGTGACTCTAACTTGCCCCTAGTGGATGAATGTGAGAGCGACTGGTTGTCTGTCTCTGAGTCCAGGGTGGACCCCCCCTGAGGCCTGAGGCCCAAAGCCACTGGGACAGGCTCCAGTCACCCGCCACCCCAACGGGAACGAGCGGGAGGAGAGGACTGGCTGACTGACAATTTTACTGCTTTAACACTTGAAGGACACTTTCCTGATTATACTCATAGACTTTTACTGAACCAGAGTATTTCACAGTGTGTATTAGTACTTTGGGAGGAATGAAATACTCACCCGCATTATCAGCTAAATGTACTTTAACCTGCCTGTGAATTTGAATTGACGATGTTTCAGAAAATGATGCTTTGCTTCAGTCTGAGGCCGGTCGAGGTCCTCATGTATGGAGTTGGTTCTGTCTGTCTGTGAGTGTTTGGATCTTGTCTACGTTTGGATTTATGCTCACTACTTTGGTTTGCCTGCCTGGAAGCTACAAATAAAGACTCCGCTCATCAACCTCTGAAAGGTCTGCGTTTGGGTTCTCTACTTCCTGTCGCCAACACCCGACTGTGACAAAGATCTTGAATATTTCCGTGTCATTGCTGTATTGTAATGTTTGGTTGCTGGAATGTTCTTGTTCTACGTGTGTGTGTACAGTATATGTATATATATATATATATATATATATATGTGTGTGTGTGTAATATTTAACTCATACGTGTTTAACTTTATTTTAATTGAACCTTTGGAGATTTAATAAACTTTACATCCACAGAGTTAGACTGAGAGTCGGACAGAGCACAGCGCTAATAAGACACACACACACTCAGGACTAATCCCTGCATGTGGGGTAACGCTCTCGTCCAATCACCGGACGGCGATGTGTCTGTGACGTCACGCTGATGACACCATTAAGACCAGATTACCACACTGAGTATGGACACGCCGGTCTGAGGTCTGGACCTCGTCATGAAGTCCTTCCTGAGCTCTCAGCACCGACTCATGAGCTTCTTACTAGAGATTCACCGACGTCCTGTGTGAATCTGTTGCTAGGAAACAGCTGTAGTGCTGTCCAATCAGGAGCAGTCATCTATGTAAACAGGAAGTCACTGTAGCATCACAAGCTAGCGTAGGTTTCTTTGTCCCCTCTGGTGATGATGTAGCCAATAGGCTGGCACATAGCTAGACCTCCTCTCACAGGTGCGACAGGTGAGATCCTGAAGAAGACATGCGCCGGTCGTGTGTGTAACGTGCGTGTGTGTGTGTTACCTAGCAGGGCCTGGAACAGGTCACTCTGGAAGATGTTCAGCAGTTTCTCTGCACGACCTTTGACCCCTTCAGCAGCTCCGGCCTGACAGGCCTCCATCACCTGCAGAGCACGCTCAGTATCTGAGGAGACATGGCCCACACAGGCTTTAGTGGACCCTGCTGGACTCTACTGGACCCTGCTGGACTCTACTGGACCCTGCTGGACCCTGCTGGACTCTAGTGGACCCTTCTGGACCCTGTTGTACTCTTCGGGACCCTGCTGGACTCTAGTGGACCCTGCTGGACTCTACAGGACCCTGTTGTACTCTAGTGGACCCTGCTGGACCCTACTGTACTCTTCGGGACTCTGCTGGACTCTAGTGGACACTGCTGGACTCTACGGGACCCTGCTGGACTCTACTGGACCCTGTTTTACTCTAGTGGACCCTGCTGGACCGGAGGACTGTTCAGGGCCGAGCTGCTCTTCATGCTGACAGCCGCGAGCTCCCGTGATGTGTTTTCTTATATATAAATGTTCCGTCTCTTTAGACGGTCTCGTGGCGGTCTCTCGGGATCCTGCTTCCGCCTGCAGGGCTCCTGGCAAGCTAACGTTCAGCCTGCTAACTAGCCAGGGTCGTGCTAATGAGATTCAGCGACAGCAGCTGCTTCTCTGGTTCTCATTAGTCCTCAGAACTGTTCCTCGTGGTGAAGATACCGAAGAGGGAAAGTAGCACTCTGAGTTAGCTCAAGATGCTAACCGTAATGTAGCAAGTTCGTTAGCTCGGGGGCTAACGGGACCCTAAGGGGCCCGGATCCATGTACACTCGACCCCAAAGTTTGATAAACAAACGCTCGGCGCTAAAAAACGCTAACAGAAGGGAAACATGGTACTTCCTGTTTAGCATCTCTTACATCATTCAGAGGTCAAAGGTCAGATGGTGACATCACACGGAGAGGAAATGACTGATGACGGGAAGAGGACAAACACACACAAGAACTACACACTCTCACACAGAGACACACACACACACTCACACACTCACACACACACACACACACTCTCACACACACACACACACACAGACACACACTCACACACTCACACACACTCTCTCACACACACACACACAGACACACACAGACACACACACACACTCTCTCACACACACACACACACACACAGACACACACACACACACACACACACACACACACACACACACACACACACACACACACACACACACACACACACACACACACACACACACACACACACACACACACACACACACACAC
>WNGW01000280.1:0-13347 GCA_011952105.1 Coreoperca whiteheadi
GTGAAGAGTGAAGAGGACGATGAAGAGAAGCCTCAGGCCTCACAGCTTCATCAGAGACTCCCTGAACACACGGAGACAGGAGCTGCTGGAGAGGACTGTGGAGGACCAGGACCAGCCAGGGACCCTGAGCCAGACTCACATTTACACCCAGCTAGTGATGAAAAGCCCTCGGACTCCTCTGAGACTGATGACAGTGACGGGGACTGGGAGGAGACCAGAGAACCTCAGTCGGGTCCAAACTCTCAGGTCCCTGTCGGGGACATTAATGCTGTGGCGAGATCGTTCAGCTGCTCTGAGTGTGGTCAAAGATTTGGCCGCAAGCTGCATCTGAACGCACACATGAGAATTCACACGGGAGAGAAACCGTTTAGTTGCTCCTTTTGCGGCAAAAGATTTTCTCAGAAGGGAAACTCCATCAGTCACATGAGACTTCATACGGGAGAGAAACCTTTCAGCTGCTCCGTGTGTCAGAAACGTTTCAGATACAGTGGAGATGTTAGCAGACACATGAGAATCCACACGGGAAAGAAGCCGTTCAGTAGCAACGTTCACACAGGACCAGAACCAGCAGAGACCTTAGATCCAGGTCGTCATTTAGAACCTGGGACTGAAGCTCGCCATGGCGGTTGGAAGGAGAGTCGTGAGCCAGACTCACATTTACACCCTGACGCTGATGACGGGACTGACGGCTCCTCGGAGGCTGAGAGGAAAGTCAGCGATGACCGTAGGAAGACCAGAAACCCTCAGTCCGGTTCAAAGCTGCGGGAAAATAACAGCAGATGTCATACTGGTGCGAAATCATTTCGCTGCTCTGAGTGCGGCAAACTATTCAGCCAAAACTCAAATCTGAAGACGCACATGAGGATTCACACCGGAGAGAAACCCTTCAGTTGCTCAGTTTGCGGGAAAAGATTTATACAGAAGTCTCATATGACGCAACACGCGGCTCGTCACGCCGGGCAGAAAGTGTTCAGCTGCAGAGTTTGTGCCGAAGGATTCACCTGGCTGTGTCAGCTCAAAAAGCATCAGTGTGCTGCTCGTCCGTCCTCACAGCTTCATCCACGTCAAGCTGGACACACGGAGACAGGAGCTGCTGGAGAGGACTGTGGAGGACCAGGACCAGCCAGGGACCCTGAGCCGGACTCACGTTTACACCCAGCTAGCTGTGACAAGGCCTCACAGGGTCATAAACAGGAGGCTGAAGTCGGTGTTGGTGGTTGGAAGGAGACCAGAGAACCTCAGTCAGGTTTGAACTCACTAAGTCGCCCGACTCATGTTGCTGGCGACAAACTGTTCAGCTGCTCGGAGTGCGGGAAAAGATTCAGTAACAAGACGAATCTGAAGATACACATGCAGATCCACACAGGAGAGAACTCCTTCAGTTGCTTAGTTTGCGGCATAATATTTGCACAAGGAGGGAACCTGAGACAACACATGGCCGTCCACACGGGGAAGGACAGATACAGCTGCAGCGTTTGTGACAGAGGATTCACTTGGTATAAACAGCTCAAACACCATCAGTGTGCTGCTCGTCGGTCCTCACGGCTTCATCAGGCAGAGCCTCCAGCCTCAGCTGGACCCATGGAGGCAGGAGCTGCTGGAGAGGACTGTGGAGGACCAGGACCAGCCAGGGACTCTGAGCCAGACTCACATTTACACCCTGACACTGACGACAGGACTGACGACAGCGATGGCTGGGAGGAGACCAGAGAACCTCAGTCCGGTTTAAACTCTCTGAATAATAAAGTACCAGCAAGAGGAATGAAATGAAATGTACTAAAGGCGGGAAACCGTTGAGCTGCTCCGTTTGTGGATAACGTTTCACTCACAAGGGAAACTTAGTTCATCACATGAGAATTAACTCAGGAGAAAAATGCTTCAGCTGCTCAGACTGACACCGGGAACTACTGGACGCTGTGTTCAAACCTCAGGTGTTTATGGGAGGAGAGAGGTGCATCCTGGGAAGTCCCCCGACAGTCTAGGCCTATAGCAGCATAACTAAGGGATGGTTCAGGACTCTCCTGAGCCAGCCCTAACTATAAGCTTTATCAAAGAGAAAAGTCTTTAGCCTATTCTTAAATGAGGAGATGGTGTCTGCCTCCCGAACCCGAACTGGGATCTGATTCCACAGGAGAGGAGCTTGATAGCTGAAGGCTCTGGCTCCCATTCTACTGTTGGAGACTCTAGGAACCACAAGGAACCCTGCATTCTGAGAGCGCAGTGTTCTAGTGGGGTAATAAGGTACTATGAGCTCTGTAAGATACGACGGCGCCTGACCATTAAGAGCTCTGCTTCATTCATACGATTTGGTAATATCCTGAAAGTTCTTATTTCTGTGTTCAAAACCAACTCGTATGTCTGACGTAAGCCTTCACGTTGTTAGTACTCGGTGCGTGTACAGTTACCACAGTATTGTTTGGACACAGTGAGTAATTAGCAGTGATTAGTGCTAAACGGGCCGATGCCGTTCATTTATATTATTTGCAAATAAAAGTCTAAATTGTGCAAATGGTGCCGTTTGTGTTTCCAAATCAGCCACACACCCTCATGCTACACGTTGCAACAAAGCACGTAACTTGAGAGCTTTAACAGCTTAATCCGGCTGCATTTGACGACACATTCACGCGTTTTCAAGTTAAGAATCTCAGCTTCCCACGAGGGGAGCGGCCGCGCTGTCGTCAACACATCCCAGGACAGAGAAGGCAGATCGACGTGTGTGTTCCCCCGGTAGCGACGGGTCACGCTGGGGCTTCTGGGAAAGGAAAGTGAATAAACCCGTGAAGCAGAAAAGCACCGTCATGTAATCCGCTGATTTCAACAAAGTAACATTATTCTAAGTACCAACTATTTAAATTGTAACCGAAACGGAATACACTTGCTCATAATTTGTGCTCTGAACACGTAACGCCGGTACAGGTATTCTGTTACTCCCCAACACTGGAGTAGAGATGTGTCCATGTAGTCGGATTGCACTGACTCGTCTTCCCCCGTGCGGGCGCTCTGTCAGACCGTTAGCTCATATGTCAAAGAACGAGAGTAAAACGTACCTGGATCTGAGTGGCGAGGTGAGGCCGTCTCTGCTTCTTGATGCACTTAAAGCGCTAATCGGGGGGAAATAACAGCTTCTCTTTATGAAACAACATTGTTGTGAATTTGGTGGCAAACCTTTGACACGTTTCTCTTACAGACGGTGAAAAGAACCAGAGAAGTCCTGGCGGGCCTAGTGACACCTGCACCTCCTGTTGCTGATGAACCCTATTAAAAAGTTGATAGTTAAAACAAAGCAAACAAGTCCCCGGGCACGTATCGTACAAACCAGTCCAACACCACGGAGCTTTCAGTTTGCTGCTGCAGAAAAGGGAAATGTGACCCGTGATCGTCCCGTTAATGTGTTCAGTGTGGACTTTAGATGGTTCACGTCCGTAGAATCTGCCCCGTTTAGACCAGACAGAGAATTTATCAGCAGGTGTCAGGTAGCGAAGCCCAAACACTTGGAGCCCAGTGCGGAGACGTCCTCACATGTGTGGCTCTTTAATGTGTCTGGGGCCGCCCACAGGTTTCAACTTTAACACTTTAGTATAACATTACAGTCATAAGGCCTGTAGAAACGTGTTTGAGGGGGGGGAGTGCACTATGGGCCCCTGGGGCCCCTGAGCTTTGGTCCTTATGGCACTTGTTTCCTTACATTACTTTTAAACTTTAAGTAGTTCTGAAACCAGTACTTTGACACTTTTACTGGAGTAAAAAGCTCGAGTTGGTGCTTCAGCTGCGACAGAAGTCTTTTGAGACCCTGGTGTCTGGACTTCTCCCTGAGGAACGAACGGGGACACTCCTGACACCTGTGGCATTAACAGGAAATGGACACAGCTGTTCTAAGTTTAGACGCTGAGGTGTTTTATTAAAAGTCTATCACTGAAACATTTCAAAGCACTACGTGAGACACCAGCCGCAAGCATTAAGATTAATGGGGATTTATGAAATCCCTTCATCCTGGAACGAGGACCAAGACAAGGCTGCTGGTCCCCACCTCCTCCTCCCGCCGCCGGACTGGCCCTCTGGCATACCGGCACTTTCCCGGTGGGCCGACGTGCTTCTCCATCGGCCCGTGAAAGTGGTAGGTCGGCCGCCCAACACTGCTGGCCTAAACACTTTAGTCAAAATACCACATGGTGTAGGCTGTTATTTTCCTTCTGCCAGACCGTGAAACACCCTTGGGTTGTTTTCTTGACTGGCCCAATCATATGTTTGAACAGCGCCATCTATGGGATTTCTGCTCTCCAGGCGGACGCCGTCTCTCACGGACTCCTGCTCACACGTGCCATGGCGGTCGTAGTTTTAAAGCGTAGGGGTTGGTATACATATTCAGGGCAGGGACGGGTTTGTGATCCTATGTGGTGGCGGGCCGGTCTGGGCCAAAATGCCAGGGCTGATGTTTGGTCCCGGTCCATCCCTGCCTAGAGGAAACTCTAAGCTGACCTGCAGAACCAGTCGTGGGCATCAGCTCGTCTACAGATATCTACATATTATGATGCAGTTCCAGAGTAAACTGAACGTTGTGCCTCGACTGTTTTATCTGTTTCAGACCACTTGAAGGAAGGGTGGCGTCACTGCTACCGATAGCAGATCCTGAACCCCAACATAAGATGGTAACACCGAGAACCTTTGGATTAATGCGCTATTGAAAACCTGCCCGGAGACACGGCCTGATTCACGTAAACTGTGGCCTGAGGCTGGAGCTCAAACGTCAAAGGGCCTTAATAACTAATTATCTTACCTTCGCTCACAAGGGGATGCGTACAGGTGAAACCCTTCTACACTGTTTCAAACACACCCTGCGCTCAGCTTCAGAAACAGGAAAACACTCCCGTCGATATCTGAATCCACAGCATGCAATAAGATAATCTGCAGAACGTTTATTGGCATCGTCCAGCCCGGCTCTGAGAAAGCTCTGCGTGTAAAAGAGAGAAGGAGGGACAGGTTAATATTCCAGAGGAGAGCCGGAGAAAACCGGATCAACCCCACGGCGACAAAGCTGTTGGAAAAAGGACACGAGGGGAGTGGCGGCGGACACTCATCACCTCCATGTTGCCTGGAGATGCTCATCTGCAGGAAACTCATGAACACATTAAGACCGTGTTGTAGCTGCGACACCGTCCCCATGGAGACGTCTCGTCTGAAGGGCGGAACACCAACGACACGGGCGCGAGGAAGTCGCCGGATTCATGCATGAATGGATAGAAATGTGATATGTTACGGAAAGGTTTTCATTGTCCCTCAAAGTCCAAAGAGGACTTTCTGAGGCAGAGCGTCCCACGCTCAGACATGTAGCGGTGTGCAGAGCACTGACACTATTTGGAGTGACGTGACGGACGGTACACGAGGGTGGCTGAAAGACAAACAAACCAGACAGAATCGTCACTTGTGTGTCCGAATTATATATTTATTTAAAGATCAAATGGCAGAAGTGTGCCGTCGCGTCCAGCTACGGCATAAAAACAAGCACATTTCATTCCACATGAGGCCATCAGCAGATGTTGCTTTTTGAAAACCTGCCTTGGAATTAACACTCTGTTCATGCAGTGGACGTTTGAGTTTATAATCTTTACAGTTTAGAACGCGGACCTGTCGCCGCCGCTCAGTTAAACTTATAGTTACATTATCTGAATTCTCAAAGATGCGTAATAACCGTCGTCAAGAACAATGGTCATACTTAGTGATGCTGCTACGCAGTTACAAGCTGATGCTCTTCAGCTGGCACATCGCGGAGAAGAGGATTTCCACTTGTGCAATAATCAGATTCCTCCCTTCCCCGTGTTAGTAACACTCTGGATCCTCGGAGCGTATTCACGTTCAGATGGTCAAACCTCCCTGAGCGTTCCACTTTCTCACAGAAGCTGCTGATGTGAAAGTGGACGGCAGGAACCCGATGAAAGAAAGGCCGAATGGGAGACTGTGTCCAGCTACAGAAAGTGGAGGCTCGAACACAAAACTCAAGTGTCTAATATCGAAAAACTAAACAAATAAAACTACATTGAAAGAGTATCACTCGGATAAATTCAGATGGTTTGTTTTCAAAGTAAGTTCATCTGTATTTTCATGATTCAGTCGTGGTTACATTTGGTCTCCGGCTGCTCGAGACGGACAGCACTGATGACGTGTGCGCAGACAAACTCCCCGGCTGCTCGTTTTTTTCCCCACTCGTCATCTTTGCGAATCCAAATCGGTGAGTTAGGGACGCGAGCGAGCGCGAGCTGAAGGAAACGGACTAAACGCACGCGTGGTTTTTGACAAGCAGCTTCTTGTTGAATCCTTTGCCACAGACGCTGCATTTATAGAGCTTTTCGCCCGTGTGAATTGTCATGTGCTCCGTGAGGTGAACGTTTTGTTTAAATCCTTTGCCACACACGGAGCAGCTGAACGGTTTCTCTCCTGTGTGAATTCTCATGTGTGTCTTCAGATTGCCCTTCAGGCTAAACTTTCTACCACACTCGGTGCAGCTGAATGACTCCTTGGCAGGAACCTTCCTCTCAGTTTGGCTCGGACGAAGCTGCGACGACTCGCCAACACACTTATGGGTTTTGAGCTGCGTATACCAGGTGAATCTTTTGTCACAAGCGCTGCAGCGGAAGCGTTTCTCCTCTGTGTGGACTGACATGTGCAGCGTCATGCGTCTCTTATGTGCAAATCTCTTATCGCAAAATGGGCAACTAAACGGTTTCTCTCCCGTATGAATTCTCATGTGTAGCTGCAGAGTTCCTTTCTGGCTGAAACGTTTGCCACAAAACGAGCATTCAAACGGTTTCTCTCCGGTGTGGATTCTCATGTGGGCCAGAATGTTCCCGCTGCAGCTGAAACGTTTCTGACAAACCGAGCAGCTGAAGGGTTTCTCTCCCGTGTGCGTTCTCATGTGGCTCATCAGGTGGTCCCTGCGGCAGAACGTTCTCCCGCACTCGGAGCAGCTAAATGACTCCTTTTCAGAGCTACAACTCCCGTCACTTACAGAGGCGGCGGCGTTTTTCACAGAGCTTAAACCCGAGTCCGGCTCACGACTCTCCTTCCAACCGCCATGGCGAGCTTCAGTCCCAGGTTCTAAATGACGACCTGGATCTAAGGTCTCTGCTGGTTCTGGTCCTGTGTGAACGTTGCTACTGAACGGCTTCTTTCCCGTGTGGATTCTCATGTGTCTGCTAACATCTCCACTGTATCTGAAACGTTTCTGACACACGGAGCAGCTGAAAGGTTTCTCTCCCGTATGAAGTCTCATGTGACTGATGGAGTTTCCCTTCTGAGAAAATCTTTTGCCGCAAAAGGAGCAACTAAACGGTTTCTCTCCCGTGTGAATTCTCATGTGTGCGTTCAGATGCGGCTTGCGGCCAAATCTTTGACCACACTCAGAGCAGCTGAACGATCTCGCCACAGCATTAATGTCCCCGACAGGGACCTGAGAGTTTGGACCCGACTGAGGTTCTCTGGTCTCCTCCCAGTCCCCGTCACTGTCATCAGTCTCAGAGGAGTCCGAGGGCTTTTCATCACTAGCTGGGTGTAAATGTGAGTCTGGCTCAGGGTCCCTGGCTGGTCCTGGTCCTCCACAGTCCTCTCCAGCAGCTCCTGTCTCCATGTGTTCAGGGAGTCTCTGATGAAGCTGTGAGGCCTGAGGCTTCTCTTCATCGTCCTCTTCACTCTTCACGGGGACAGGAGTGAATGGGACCTTGGTGCCATCGGCCTCCTGCAGCCCTGGAAGCTGCTCTCCCTCCTGACTGCTCCACAGGTCCTCCTGTTCCTCTTTAATGTGTGGCGGCTCTGCTGGGTCCTGCTGGTCCACACTGGGGCTCCACTCCTGCTGCTCACCAACAATCACTTTTCGGACACCTGAAGGTAAAGCTGAAACAGACAGACAGCTATTAAAGCAAAGCCATGACCTCTTGGCACCCGAGCTCGACAGCACTCCCTGCTGTTACAGCTCCCCTGTGGACCTTCCAGCCTCTCGCACCACAATCAGAAACACTTTATTGATCCCAGAGGGGAAACGCTCGGTAACAGCAGCTCACTGTCACGTCAGTGCACACAAGAATACAAGTACTGAGCAAAAAGCAAAAAATATAATACAGGTCAGATAAAGTGAGTACCAGTGTGTAGAAGTACAACATTTAAATTTAAATAAGCGTGAAGTACAAAGTGGATTTGCCGGTTGAGGATAATAATAATAATAATAATACGGTATAAAGTAATAGTGCATGAACTGTCATATGGAGTCCCGTCTTTGCGAGTGGCTCCTCGTGGGGGTGACACGACACACATCCACTGATCTACTGAGTTATCAACGATAACTGTTCCCTTTTAAGAATGTCAGAGCGCTTCAGTCTAACTTCAGCTGTTTCCTTTTGTTTCCTCTGCACGGCACCTGTTGCTAGATTCATTTTTAAGTAAATCTCACTGTAAACTTGTAAATAGAAGTCCGATATAAATGAAATCCCGTTTCCTCATTGGCTCCTAATTCTGCGTGAACTGGTTTGGACATGGGCGTATAAAAGGCTCGTACATCAGCCGCTGCATGCACAGGTACGCTGACAGCTACACTCCTGCCCACCCAGGGAGGACGGTCAGGAAAAAACAGAAAACACGAACATCTCAATTTTGGGCATATTGCCTTTCAAAAATGGCTAAAACGATCGATGGATTCCCAAAATACATCCCTGTCAGTCTACTACTGGAGCCGCTTCTCACGACGTGACAGCGACGCTGCGATCAGACGCGGCCACCAGGCGGTAAACGTGCACGGTGAATATCAGCTTCGAGAGAACAAACTGGGATATTTCGGAGAATCAGGACCTGGAGGAGCAAGCAGGTACTGCAGGGACGCCGTGGACCAGCGGCGGGGCGGGTGGGACCCCACCAGACGTCCTGCTCAGGGACGGCCCTGCTTCTGCCTCCACCCCCCCCGGGCGTGAGCGCTGCTGCCATCGGGGCGACGGTTCAGAACAATTAAAATACAACAAACCGCCAAGTCAAGCTCTTGCGTGTTGTGTTTTTGAATACACACACACAGTGTATTTGTATAGACTCTAAAGTGACTTTCCGAGTCGTGCGCTCCTTGTTGGGCAGCATCCAACTGTCGTACAACTACGATGACAACACAGACCCTATTACATCATTTATCTCACGGGAGGCTGACGGATCCTGAGCGTCGGCTTCATACGAGTTACACCGTTTCAGCTTTCCATGAAACACTGAGCCTCATCGAAACCGCCCGGCGTTCAAACGACACCACACTCACATTCTGGGTCCCTGGAAAAAGAATTCGCCATCAGCAGATCAATAACTGAATATGGAACAGAAGGAGCGGGACGCCGCAGACGGCTGTGGGGGGGTGAAGCAGGGCGAAGCGCCTCCCCTGTGCTCAGCAGCTTCATTGAGGATTTAACTCTCCGGCAGCGTCAGTCAGGACCTAATGGTAACGTCCTGTGTTGCCACGGTGAAGCTGGGGGGAGCCGCGCCGGCGTCAGCGCCGGATAAACCACGAAGTCAGAAGCTAAAAGATTCTGACCAACGTTTTTAGCTTTGCTGCTTCACCGGCCCGCGATGTCGAGTGTGACATCACACGGACCCGTTTAAAGGACTGACGGCGTCGGAAACACTCGCACGTCAATCCAACGCACAGTACAGACATCAGCTGCGCCGCCCGACGCCATTTCAAAGGCAATAACGCCTCGGGGGTTAAACGATTCCGAAGCTCCGCTTAATCCAGAAACCCCACGCGGCACGCTGCGTTTCACTCGGAGGATCAGCCAGCCCTGGGCTGATCTGGAAAACCCAGACTGTGATATTAAAGGCACCAGACGGGTTTAGTTCTCTCGGAAAACTTTACTTTATATAGTTTATGCAATAAAAAGTCGATTTTTCCAAAAGTGAAACCAACTAGTTCATTTGAAGAGACCTGTTTCCTAATCGATTCGATTACTCGATTAGCAAAGTAACGGGCGGCTGGGTCCACGCCGGCGCCGGAACATGACGTGTTCAGGCGGGTGAGCAGCGTCGCCCTGATGCTCAGCGGGAACTGCGTCAGGATCAGCGCAGACACAAACGCCGCCAAAGGAAAACCAACAAACCAACCCTTCCTACAGGTACGGATAAAGTGACGTCCCTTTAAGGTGACCGTTCACAACGTGCAGTTGTTGTGAGCACCTTCACGCAGGAACTAGTCCCCACGTGAAGCTGCTCTCAAGTCTGTGGATCAGCTCCGGTAACCGGGTCCTGATTCCTGCTGTTGAGGTTTTCAGACGTATTATTTCGGCTCTTTGAGGCTCAACAGCGCCGTGTAGTCCCATTAGATCCAGAACACGCTGACGTCTCCGACGCTCACACAGAAACTGTCCAGGTGGACAAACAGCCGTGCAGGTGAGAGGAGGAACATGAAGCTCTGATATTAGGCTGAACCGTCCCTTTAACTGTACTGAGATCAGCCAGATGTGCACCTGTAGAGGTGCACCCGCACCACAATACGGAGAAATCAAACACTTTGCATCAAAATGTCACGATTCAGACCTAAATCCCTCAAAAACGCCACTGAATACACATACCGCCCTTCACCTGGTCTCCCCTGGCCTCTCCTGTCCTCCCCTGGCCTCTCCTGGTCTCCCCTGTGCTCTCCTGGTCTCCCCTGTGCTCCCCTGTGCTCTCCTGGTCTCCCCTGGCCTCTCCTGTGCTCCCCTGGCCTCTCCTGGCCTCCCCTGGTCTCTCCTGTGCTCCCCTGGCCTCTCCTGGCCTCCCCTGGTCTCCCCTGGTCTCCCGTGCTCTCCTGGTCTCTCCTGGTCTCCCCTGGCCTCTCCTGGTCTCCCCTGGTCTCCCCTGTGCTCTCCTGTGCTCTCCTGGTCTCTCCTGGTCTCCCCTGGTCTCCCCTGGCCTCTCCTGGTCTCCCCTGTGCTCTCCTGGTCTCCCCTGGCCTCCCCTGGTCTCCTCTGTGCTCACCTGGTCTCCCCTGTAATAACGGATCATGTTCCCAGTGCTTCTAAAGCACCTACATGTGAGCTGGGCCCCCGTTAGAGCACGAGGCCTCAGCCCGCACGGTGCGGGCCGCGGCGCTGATGAAAACGCATCTGTGCGTGAATGGTTCCGCTAACGTTAGCTTAGCCGCACTAGCAGCGCAGTAACCGTGTGTCCGGAGCAGGAACAGAACAAACCTTCCGCCTGCTGCTTCGTTTCGGGGCTCGAACCCGCGAGCGGCCGCTGGCCGAGCCGCTCCATCGGTCCTCGGCGGCTCCTCGTCCGTTATTCGGGATTCGCTCGCGGCGTCGCCCCGCCGGTGCTCGCGGTGTCAGAGGACGGTTCACACACGGGCCATCACTTCCGGGGACGAGTTTCAAAATAAAGCCCCGCTGGCTGGCCGCTTCTGCTCACACGTGACCTGACCCCCGACCCCCCCCATCCCCCGTCCCGGGGCTTTATGTTGACCTGCTGTAATCTATGAGGAAGGGCCACTGTAGGGATAGCAGCTGCAATCACCAGGGACTGATGTCTGGCGTTTTATTCACAGCAGTTGGACACCCAGAACACCTGCACGGGACCGCTCGGACAGGTGTTCTGGCCAATGGAAGGGCGGATAAAAAGGAATATAAAGTGATCTGAATGAGAGGGAAGCAGCACAGTGAGGAAGGAGATAAAAGTGAAACAGTGGAGAGCTGAGCATAGATTTATATTTAACAACACGGGGCACAGTAACCCTAATGTTCAGGTCAGGGGATCCAGCAGCAGCGTGAGCCTGTTATGGTAAACTAAGACAGGAAGTGCTGACCCGGCTAAACAGTTTAGGATTATATATTAATTTGGTGTTTAAAGGAAACTGGATGGACTGCGTGCAGGAGCTGAGTACAGCGGTGGGAGGAGAAAGGCTACATTTATTGTGAAGCCCGGACTGCGCCGGAAGCTGTCCGGTCTTGGCCTGAGACTCTGGAAAATGTCCAGGTTCCAGGACTTTAAAGACTCCGTGCAGCAGCGGCTGCTGGCGGAGGCCAGCAGGGACCTGGTGGAGCGTTTCGCGGCGACGATATCCGGATACAAGCAGGAGATCGATCGGCAACAGAAGCTCCTGGACCAGGTTTCAGACCGCGACCCGAAGCCGCGGACGGCAGGTGGGTTTACTGCTAAAGCTAATGTAGTAGCGGGCTGCTGACTGATGCTAAGCTACCCTTTAAGAGCTCTTTTGCGCGCGAAGAAGCGGCCGATCAAACGGCCCAAATAGAAAACAGCAGCCGGTTAATCGATACCGGAAACGGGCGTCAGGTGCGGCAGAGACTCAGACATGGAAACACACTCGTCACAAACACACAGGGGGTCTGGTCCGAGCCGCGTGCCGTCCTGCACAGACGGAACGGACGACACAAAGACTTTTCCCGCCAACCTGTGCCTCTGTTGCAAAGATGGCGCCTCGCAGCGCCTCTGTTCTTCCGTTTTCTTCTTGCTGTGCCGCGTGCTTCAGTGCGCCGTAACCATGGTAACAGCGCCGAACTAGCCCCGCAGCAGGCTAACTGTCCAGCTAACGTTAGCAGCGGAAACTGAAGCCCAAAGGCACCTTTTACTTTGTATCTGAAGCTTCAGCTCTGACTTAAAAAGAAGTTGTGTGAAGTCACTGATGAACTCGCTCGTTACAAGTTTAAACTTGCAGTTGCATCGATGTCCAGTTCGTTTCTCCGGCTCCTGCTCAGTGTTCAGGCAGAAGCCGCTCCCAGGACCTGAGTATGCAGCCGGTACAGCGACGTGGAGACTCACCTGCTGACGGCCCGGTGGTTCCCGTCCTGCAGCACCTGGTTTATACTGGTACGGTTTACGGAAGTTCACAGATGAAGTTTCTTCTTTAAATGACCCAGAAATATCCAGTATCACCTGTCAAGCTCGGCTTCAGCATGAAGCTCACCGCTGTCCTCTGTCTCTGTCTTTCAGGGTGTCCTGCAGACGTCCAGCAGCTGTCTCTGAGTAAAGAAGAGGTTCCCCCTGAGCAGCAGGAGCGGAGCCCCAGTGTGGACCAGCAGGACCCAGCAGAGCCGCCACACATTAAAGAGGAACAGGAGGACCTGTGGAGCAGTCAGGAGGGAGAGCAGCTTCCAGGGCTGCAGGAGGCCGATGGCACCAAGGTCCCATTCACTCCTGTCCCCGTGAAGAGTGAAGAGGACGATGAAGAGAAGCCTCAGGCCTCACAGCTTCATCAGAGACTCCCTGAACACATGGAGACAGGAGCTGCTGGAGAGGACTGTGGAGGACCTGGACCAGCCAGGAACTGATCCACATGCACATTTACACCCTGACACAGTCCGGTTTAAACTCTCTAAAAAATAACGAAGTCCCTGTAAGCGATGG